>JAUMHQ010000045.1:3762373-3789168 GCA_032361165.1 Enteromius paludinosus | reverse complement strand
TTATGTCCATGTACTGAACTGTTATTATTCAACCATGCCAAGGTAAATTCAGTTTTCCATTCTATGGCACCTTTAATGTACACTGCATTTAAATAGAATAATATTTAAATATTTGTCCCAAATAAATCAAATAAATGCAGCTTTGGTGAACAGGACAGACATAATTCAAAAACCTATGGAAACTCCACACACAATCTGTATTAAATAGTGAGACAAAATGCAATAATGTTGCATCAACCATTTCAAAATCTATATCAGTCTAAATACCAGAGGTAAATGGTGTATAGGTGCATATTATGTGATGGACTGAGGGTCTCACATGGGTGCGCTGTCTCCACAAAACTTGCCGATCTTCCGTGACTCATTCGTTTCTCCACCATTAAACACAGCCACATGGTCATAGCGGCAGTAGCTGTCTCTCTCCACATCAAACTTCTCAAACCTCAGCTCAATGATCTGAGAGGGAGAAGATACTTTGCAATTTAAATAAGATATCTATTCATACTCATCCTGTCAAGGTGCTGTCAGTGATGCACGACTTGTAACATGATCTGAAAAGCATAGAAATTATGAATTATTACCTGGTCTTGAGGAGCAACAATATGCCAGGAACACGTTACTCCTGCTGGGTAGTCTTTATCTGGCCAGTTGGGGGTCTTTATCGTCCCGGTGGGTTTGTCTAAAAGACCTCCACAATACTGGTCACCTGCCATGAACAGTCATTAGATCACCATAATCAGATGACTTTTTTTTATATAGTTTCCATAGATTTATATGTGTGCATTTACTGTGCGCTGAACATAGACTCTACACCCTATTTTTCAGAGGATTCAAATGACTTGATGAGCAAAATAAAGCACAGTCGAGCTGAATTTAAATAACAGAGAAGGGCCACTTTCTATATTTGGATGGTAATGAGTTGGCAGTCTCGTTACCTCTTTCATTTGGACGAATCGCTGAGTATACAGCAAGGAAACCACTCCCAGCTGTGTTGGCATCTGAAACCATGACCACTTGCATCTTGTTTCCATTGGTGACCAGCGCTCTGGGTTTGGCGGTACCACAGAAGCGGCCGAGGCGCTGTCCATTGATGTGGCCACTGTATACATCAACAAAGTCATATCTGCAAAGATTATCACTTTCAAGATCCAAGGCTCTGAACAAGAGGGAGACGACCCTTCCTTGAGGAACCTAAAGATGGTTAATGGTGAGATCAGATTAAGAAGAACAAAGAATGACTTTTTTAGCACAAATATACACTCACATCTTTCCACAGCTTTCTATATTTGGATTTAAACTGCAAAAGTGGCACAGAAGTGCTTCTGAAGTGGTATTTAGATGTCTTTACACATGCTGCTGTGCATGCACCATTGCGTCTTTACATAGAATTTTAAGAAGTTACAGAGTGCCTTAACTCTGCTATGTAAGGTGAATTAAAGTTGCTGAAAAGACATAAGGCCTAACTAAATAATGCCAGCTCTGACCCACCTTAGCCCCTAATATCAAAGTATATGGTTATCATTGCAGGATTAATGTACATTTTATTTATTTATTTGAGAGAGAAAGAAAATATTTGTGGTAGGAAACATCTTCTTTGACAGAAAGGACATTTAAAGACTGATATCTCCCACACATCTGTGCTTACAGTAATTCTCCACACACATCTGTTGTTGGGTGGGTAGACACCGGGGTACCCCGGACTCCCAATCAGCCCTGTGTCTCCAGTAAAGTTCCCGCCACATGTAAAGACTGGTCTACAACGGGAACACATGGAAAGCACATAGTTTAGTTTGGAACTCATCAGGACTAAACGAGGACTTCAGCGCTCGTATTACTCTAATTATGCGCACCATTAGTAGCTACTAGTTAATATTAATGAACAACATCATGCTTTGATTTGCTATTGTAATAAATTAGCAAACAAAATATCAAGCTACAGGAACTATAAAGTTAAACGTCAAGTCAGAGATGTAAATACTTTATGGAGCATGTTCCCAAATATTTATTTTTGGAACTTACCTTCGATGTCGTTGCGTAAAAATGACGCTGAACAGGAAAGTGCTCGCGCTGATCCAGATTATAATCCTCATTGTATGAGGCGCGTTTGAACAAATGTGACATTCAGAGAGTAAGAGAAGAAAATTCTCCAGAGATATTGTACTGCTGACTGAATGAGTACTGCCTATGAATGTGCTGTTTGTTCTGCGGGAGCTGCAGGGAGCAGTTTCCCAAAACCCTGTAAGAGAAGGCAACTCGTGTCACATTCACGGTCGAAAGTATCGTGGAGGTAATACAACTGCAGCTGTACGTTTCTTTTGTTAGGGACCTAAATACGATTGCACTCCATGATAATGCAAATATAGCCAGTGCAATTAAATATAATTGATTTAAATGTGTTTTGCGCCAAATATTTAGTACTTCATTTTTGTAATCCTCCGTATGCAGTACTTATTTTTAAAATAATATACTTCTAGATAGTTCAAAGTGTAATTAACCTTCACTTCATTTTACTTCACGCTGATGGAAGGCCACTAGATGTCTACCTTGCACAAGATTTTATCAAACTTAGTGGACATCTCCTAGTGTATTTTAATATGGCCAAACTACGTCATGGGACAATTATAGGTAAATTATGAACAGCAACTCAATTTAGACCAATAAGTAATAAGTAAAGACTAGTTAGATTAATGATTAATTGGTTAAAAACCAAACTGACCCTATATTGAAGACCCCACTGGCCTGTTTACCTGGTGCATTTGTTCTCACTTGTTAGGTTTGTAGTTTTTCATGTGTTCCTGATTTGTTATCATAAAGGTGTATCGATTGCTAACTTATCAAATACTGTATGAAGCGAACCTAGCATGGGTTGAAAATCGGATTGCCAGTATAATTCCAAAAGCAGTCAAAGCTTTTTCTCTTATGAAAGAAAAATTAAGTAACGTGAGCACAGTAATCAGATGCAATGCAACTAAATCCTATTATGTTTTTAGGTTTTATGAGCCAAAGTCTTCCCAGAAGAAAAGTTTATTGCTCTACAGTTGCTCTTTTTGGTTAAATTTAGATATGAATTAACTTGAAAACGAGTTTTTATACAAGTAATAAAAATAAGCACATGAGACAATCGCTAACAAACAATATCGAAGTTTTGGGATCTCTTCTGAAGCATTCTTATTGGAGTCACGTGATAATACTGTTGTCTTTTTCTCCAAAAAAAAAAATCCTTCTCAGAAGTATTCATTTGTTTTCCAATTAATCCCCATTGTCATCTAGGAGAACCTATTAAGATATAAAAAAAAAGATCTCATTTATTATTTTTCTTTCCCATGTGGTCTTCTAATTCTGAACAGATTGAATCGCAAGGCCCAGCGTGTGTCCTTCTCGGAAAGACAACAGCCCTTATCAGAGAGCAACATGTGGTAGGAATTCTTTCTTTACTCTGAATATTACATACAGATTTGAGCAATATCCTGCTGACCGAATGTTTGTTGATTGCCCTCTAGCGTAACTTGGTCCACCGCAAAATGAGGATAAGTGATTTTTACGATGCACTTACAAGGCTTTATTTATTGTACTTGTCTCTGAGCCCTGGCACCGCCTTTGAATCGGCCTCTGGCACCACAGACAAGGGCTTCCATTTGGGCTGTAGCCATTCTGCGGATTAATATCGGGCTTAATGGAACGAGATGTGGCCATACAGCCAAGTGGGTGACATATAATTCATTAATGCAAACTGTTGGCCCAAGGAAACGCACTGACCTAGTAATATTTACTTAAGCGTAAATTAGCATCTAATGGCTCCACTACAGGTATCACGTGCAAAGGGGAAGCGACGTCGAAACTGACAGGAATCAGAGCGGGCAGCGGGAGGCTTTGGTCATGCTCTCTACCTTTGAAAGAAGATCAGATTTCGGTGCTTTTCACCCAGATGTGGGTTCACTGGCAGGCTCAGAATGGATGTCAGACTGTCTTTATGGGAAACAACTCTGTAAACAATTTACACGTAAACAATTACAGGCAAATTGGAGGAGCCCACCCCTTTGTCAAGGGGACTCGAGTTTCAAATATGCACATGGAAGTCATGAAGACCATTACATAGTTTGTTTTTGTATGCGAGGGTCCAAATATCGTATGTCAGCTTGTGCTTCTGCTGGAGTCTGTGCTATGGTGAAGCCAGTTTTTATTTCCCTGGATAGTTTGTGAGTGTGTGGCAGTCATATAGAACAGCCTCGGTAAATATTCCCTACCCAGCCCCCTGGTAAGCTGGTTTTCATTCACACTGTTATCTGAGCCCGCTCCCAAAAGACACACAGTCAAGCGATGCCAGACCCTGCTTAGTGTTTGATCTACAGCTTTAATTGATTGAAAACTACGATGGTGCCTTTGAGGGAGGCTCGAAAATACGCTACGTTAAAATAGGTTCAAGGATAGAAAGAGGCACAGATTTTGATCATTTAATGTTTATACCAGCTGTTGCCAATTCGATGAATATGTCTCAAAACAATGCAGTCTCACACTGAATAAACAGCAAATGGGAACACAGAAGGCAGGAAAACTGATCAACGGCACTGAATCTTATGTTTAGCACCAACCGTGATGTCGGTTATTGAGTTGCACCTGTTCAGTACTGGGATTTGGTTTAATAAACCGACTGTATGTTTAAAAAAAAAGAGAAAAAGAGAAGGGCCGGTGCCAGTTACTAGAGCTTGGGGATTTGGTTATAATGAAATCTTCCGTAAAAATAATTTTTAGGTGATTTTAAAATAAAAAAGAGGCAGCTGTGAACCCATGAAGATAAAGATAAAGGAAATCTTCGAGCACTGCATAAGAAAAAGGCTCCAAGGCTGTCTCCGTGCTTACTGTTTATAGCTAAACAACTGAAAAAACGAATCAGTCTTAGGGACAATTATTAGTTTAGAAAAATATTGGTTGGTTCATTTATAATGTTGTTATTGGACAATGGACAGAGAAACTTTTTACTCAGCTAGAGCAACAAATCAAATCTATCAAAAATAAAGCAATTGGTTTTGTGCCACACGAAATTTAATCACCTCAATAAGCATGAAACTGCTTTTAAATGTCAGTAGAGATTCAACTGCTTCCATTTTAGTAATTGGTCTAGTACATTCACTGTGATTCATTTTGCAGTGTCTCTACCATTCAAACATTTGGGGTCAGGAAGAGTTTTTTAAAGAAATAAATACTTTTATTCATTAAGGATGCATTCAATTGACTAGAAGAGACAGTAAAGGCTATTACATTGATACCAAAACAAATGCTGTTCATCTGAACCTTCTATTCATCTACAAAATTATTATGGTTTCCACAGAAATATTAAGCAGCAAAACTGTTCACAAAATGAATGTTAGAAATGCTTCTTGAGCACCAAATCATGCTGAATGAATCATGTGACACTGAAGACTGGAGTAATGATGCCAAATATTCAGCTTTGCATCATGGGAATAAATTACTTTTTTAAATGTAATCAAATATAAGACAGACATTTTTGATTGTAATAATATTTCACTAAATTGCTGTTTCTTTGTGAACCAATTGATGCAGTCTTGCTAACTTTATTTGAACAGCTCTTATACTGCCCCTGAACTTTTGAATGCTAGTGTATCTCCAGATGTCTCATTTTTTAGACAAACTCTGATTATTCACCAAAAAGATTTAATTTAAACGTGAAGACTGCTGTGAGAAGCCACAGGGATCGCAAAACTCAAACCGTAATCCCACTTGAACTAAGCGAAACTCCATTCAAATTCCCGCACAGGGTAGATTAGTGGAAATACAGTGTAAAAAAGTGTTAAAACCCAAACATAATTTTCTCTCCACAAGGACCTACTTAATCAATGCTACGGACAAGTGCAGACAGGGGGAACACTCTCCAAATGGAAAATGAATTCTGAGTCAGCCCACT
Source organism: Enteromius paludinosus (assembly GCA_032361165.1). NCBI lineage: Eukaryota > Metazoa > Chordata > Actinopteri > Cypriniformes > Cyprinidae > Enteromius > Enteromius paludinosus. Next base: position 3,783,248 of record JAUMHQ010000045.1, on the reverse strand, counting down.
GGAGATTAAAAACGGGCAGCAAATGAATAATGGAGGAAGACCATGAAGCAAAAACAGCATGAAAAAAATGAGCTGAATCATCAATATTCCTTATTGAGATTGTCTTCCAATGCAAAAGCTGGGAAAAAAAACCCTAATGGAAATGTTTTCGCTTCATTTTTGTTGTCTAGTTAAGGTATCCATTCCTAAAGTAAAAAACTGGGCGACGAAGAGAATCACACAATCTTTCCTGGACTCATTTGTATAAAGTGTCTCAAAGTAAAAGTGCTGATATAAGATATCCGCCAAATCTCATTCCGCAGGAGAGGACCAAAACTAATCCAAAATCACCACCCCTGCCTTGAAACCTGACAATTGTTTACTGGTGTGCGGCTCTCATGACAGTCGTCTGAGCACAGATGACAGAGGCTGCTCCAAACCGCAGAAAAGCGTGACTGAATATTTGTTTAATGAATGTAAAAGACTTGAAACCTACTCTATGACTTCCCAGTGATTAATATAACGTATACACTCATGTAAATTTGCATATTCTAATGAATTTAGTAATACTGCTTTGCAAAAATGAACGGAAAACAGCCTTTTCTATATAGTAGTTGAAACAGTGTGTGAAATGCTTAGTTTATCTGAATTGATGGATTTCATATAACAGTAGGCAAAAAGATATCTGATGGACCATTTTACCATCTAATGAGCCATGAGTTGTGAATGGCAGTGAAGCAACACAACTGATGCCTTAAAGTCACATGAAAAAGATAATAAGCAGATTCAATCCCATCTCATGAGTTAACAAACGATATTAAGTTTTGAAGAAAAAAACCCCCATCCTTTTGGAAAAATTTGTCATTAAGCTTCGCCCTGAGGCCAACCCAAAACCTAAACACCAACGGCACATAAACAGATCATACAATAATGTACAAACGGGACTGTTACTAATAAATCAACCTTGCTAACAATTTGCCAAAATATTTGTCAAGCATAGTGACACCTAGTGGATCGGATGCTGGACATGTGATCTTAACATGGCAGTGACCAGGAGGCAATAAAACAGCTTTTATCGGTCTGCTGAGATAACTAGAATAATCTAATGTGAGTGGACATTATTGAATTGAACTGATGAACAAAAAAGTGTTACCCTGAAAACTGTTTAAAATGTATCCAGAGGAAAGAGGTCAGGGCATTCTAAAATCCCTCTAAACATTTGCTGTCATTTGCTGCACCCATGATGTGTTGCAAGTCACTATGTGGTTCTTGTCATCGCCTAGCCCTTAAATCTTAATTGGGGTCAGAGAGGCCTTGATGATCTTCGCAAAGAAAGGAAAACAAAGTGTGTGATGAGGTGTTTTGAATGGAGAGGAAGTAGGTCGCAGCTACGGTCTGTTGCTTCTGTAATTATCAAATGCTTAAACGACTGAATAAATAGCCATTATCTGGTCATAGTTTGCCAAGTTCAGAGGAGTGCAGTGACCTTTGTGATTGCATTTACCAGCTCTACTCTTGGTTCTGAGAAAGCTTGATATTCCTGTGATTCGCAGGCTCAGCGGTGACAAAGTGAAAGCTGTTTTCATCGCCACGCCAGTCTATTGCACCCGTGCGGCCCGAGTGGCTCTATATTTTAGCAGTGTCTTGAAAGCGAGCCACACAGGGAGAGTGCTTTATCCACCTCTGTCAGCTTACTGTATTGACTCGGCGCCTGGCCCTCCGGCACCCTCCCTCTGTTCTCCTTCATCTTTCTTTCTTCTTCCTGTCTTCTGTTCCCCAGCCAACCTCTGCCAGTGGCTAACTGTCCAAACACTAAAAAACAAGCTCCTGTTGACATCCGCCGCTTGAAACAGATGTGAGGATGGCCAAGGATTTGAAGCCTTGCGTGTATTACAAGGTCTGAATTTATGTTGCACACTGCGTGATACTTTGATCAGTGTCTTTCAGCATTTGCTTGTGAAATCACGACTATATCAGATGATCAGACGTTACCAAATCCCTGAGATTTGAGCTCTCTCAGAACCAGGTAATATTTGCATCATCAAAGATTGTCTTACCCGAAGATCGAAGCTGTTTCCCTCGAGAGTTGGAGTTGCGTTCTGTTTACAGCAAATCTCTGAATGATCTCGCCGAAATTCCCAGGTTCCATGATGCAATGATTAGGTTAAAATGCTGTAGTTCTTCTGCCGAGTTTTATTTCAGTGTATGAATCACAGATTTTCCCAGAGATTATATCATGTTCTTTGTGGCTCAGTCTGAAGTAATCACAGGACTCCTCAGCAAGTTGATGTGTTAAGACCAAACAATGGATTTCGCAAGAAAAAAAGTGTTGAAATTGGAACGCATTCTGAAAGAAAGAACGTTTTTTTTAATTTTCAAATTATTTAATTATAAAAAAAGACTAAATTAACTAAAGACAAAATCTAAACAACACATACATCTAAATGAAATGTATAGATCAAAATGTAGTATCGATTGTGCATTGTTGTTTGAAAAATTATACATTGTTGCAATCCTTGTTGTCTAAAATTGGCTTAGTTACTGTATTACCATCACAAAAGACTCTTTTTACTGGTCCTATTGTTGTTTAATTTAATAGAACTGTTACTTGCTGAGGTAATTAAAATACACTTCAAATCAGTGATTAGACTTTCATGAAAACATTTAGGTAAAGAAAGAAATTGTGTGTGCTAATAGTGTTTGTCTTTTCAAATAAGTACAAGGTTGTGCATGTGAAGCTGAATAAATTAATTACTGTAGATCCAAATTAAATGAGGGGATTATATGTATTTAACAAAAAAAACTGTTGTGTAATAAGTGCCAGATTAAATATCTTGGAAGCATTATACAGAACTGTGCATGATATCACTATATGTACAGCTTTTAAGATTGTTTACAGTATCCCATACCCTTCCTGTCAACATGCAGCCCATTATTTAGTCAGCAGAACGCTGGATGATGATTTTATCATTGGTGTTGGGTGACTGTTACACAAATATCCTAGTAGTGGCCATTTGCCAAGTCACTCCCTTCTTAACTACAGTACACCAATTCCTGCAGTAAACAAACAGTGAGTGGCGCTGTGCATCAAAGAAAACCCACACATTAGCCATTCGCCACAACTCGGCTTATGGGATGCTAAAGCTGTTTTGCCTTATAGTGGCATATACTATAAAAGAGTTAAACGTCGATGTAACACTTCTCTAAAACAAATAATGAAATGCATAAATAAAAGAAAGCGGGGGAGTACTTGGTGTGTAAGTTATCAGCGGTATCCCGCAGGGTTTTGCCTTGGGACCAATAGAGCTTTCGCCCCCCATCCTTTCTCGCAACTGACACTCCTCCGTGCAGTCGCAGAGAATCAACAGCTTCTTTCACGCTGAGGATGAGGATGATGCCACACATGTAGAAGAGCATGATAGACCGCGCTCTCGAACGAGATCGTCCGTGGATTCCGTAGCGCGAACAGTTGTGAATGAAAAGACGCGAAGACAACCATAGCGGTGCATTTTCTTTTTCTTCCCAGGCTGAAATTTCTCCAGGCGTGAATTCGCTCCTCTAGTCCATGAATTCTGAGATTCAACGAGAGTTTCTGACCTGGTGACATATAGACAAAAAGCTATTCATGTTGCAACCTCAAGCTTTATGACAATGGATTATTCGCTGTTAATATACAGCCTTTGGGTACCCGTTATTCTCGCTGTTGAGGGTAAGTGTAAAAGCTCTTTGTTACACGGCTGCTGCTGTTACATGGTCATCAGTTGGCTATTCCTTTTTTTATGAATTCCACAGTATGTGTAATAACAAAAAAATGTAACGTTACCTAACTAAAGCTTGTGATCTACACACCGCGCAGACCATTCTGCCTCAAAAACTTCGCGTAAAACTTAAATATTCTTGGTGCGATTTTGCCTTTTATTCGTCGGGCAGGGACGTAACGTTACATGAATATGCAAACGGCTGCAAATGCGTATTATTTATGGCGTTTAAAGTGAATAAATGAAAAGAGAGAAGAGATTACGTCCGTTTAGGTGTAGCCTTTCTGGGTGACTGTCTGATTTTAGGGTTCATATAGCCATTACCAGGACTTAAGGTGTCCGTTTCTGAATCATTACTGCGTTTGTTTTCCATTATTCTGAATAATTCTAGTTTACAAAGGTCGCTTTGGGGAAATGTGTTTATTCCGCGTGATGTGGAAGCTTTACACAGAGCAGTGAGGTGTTTGTGTCATGGCATGTCCATGTATTGATGCAGACGATGCTGTTTGTCCACATGCTCCGTGTCTTTGTTAATATAACAAACTGTAAAATCGTGGACTAAGCCAAATCTAACATACTAAGGTGCTTTTTTACATCCAGTCATCTCTTTAATTTGATTGGAAGTGTGGAGTCTTGTGAATGACAGTGTACTGCTTTGATCGTTGCTGTATTCAGAAATCTCATGTAGTTGTTAGATTTTCAGATGTGCTTTGTGCTGCTTGTGACACATGGTTTCGGAGTGCTGAAAGCCCCCTGTTGCTCTGGTGTGACACATTTCACCCTAAAGGCTTTTAAGTCACCCAGACAGTGATGATAGCAGCATCACTTCAGTGTAATTGCCACACATGATAATTGGCTTGCATGATCACAGCAGCTCAAAGGACTATATAGGTGAGAAAGCGGAGTCGCTTCAAAGTAACAATGCATTTCGAAATCAGTTGTTTTTTTAAAAAAAAACAGTGGGGAAGTGAAACGTGCCAATATTGAGCCTAGGTGTGGTTTCGGAATAGCTATTGATACCTTTGAGGTTCGTACATCCCTGTTAAGCACTCTAGATTACGGTACACTTCATATTTTCTAGCCCTGAAAATGCGAATAAATATATTTTTACATTGGTAAAATCTGTTGTTTGCATATTCGACAAAAACGCAGACAAGAAATTAGTCTCTATTTTCTCCTTGCAATTTAATGCTTGAGAATTATTAATTTCATATTCAAAACAAATTGCTGCTTGGCAAAAACAAGATTGTTCCTTGTAACCAAATTACAGTCTCACGGCAGGATTTTGCTTGGTATTATTACTACAGATTCATGCACAGCTGACTTCATTATGCACCTCGGTCATGTCCCAATAATCCTTAACTACAGTGTAGCCAGATACTCCTTCACCTTGGCCACGACTACCTCGATTCTTCATCAGTTTCAGTGTGAGGATCTCAATCGATAGTGTGTGTGTGAGAGAGAGAAAGAGAGTGAGTAGGTGTTTGACTCATAGGCCTAGTTTCTGAGCAGGTTTCTTAACAGACTACATTAGTTACACTTCCAATGGAGGTCAAGTGGGCCAAGCACCTCATGACAAGAGGAAAAGTACGGCTGCATTCCGGGTCCCCTGTGTCAAGTCAGTCCATCTGTCAGAAGCCTTCCAGGCGCTACGGTGTCTAAATATAAAACAAACCATACGTGATGTGACCCTCCTAGTTAGTGTCATTACTGTGATCTTAAGCAGGGTGACATTTTGTACAGTTTTATTACACATATTTATTATTACACTTTCTTAATTTACATGCACAGTCATCAAGCTACAGTTTTATATATTTATTTTCTGCATTCCACTGCGCTGTTTTCCCATTGTTTTTCATAGCACTAGACAGACACATTTTACCGCTGTGTATTGCATCTTTTGCAGTGTCTCGCACGGCACGAAAAAAAAAAAGTATCTCTTTACTTTGTTCATTCCGCTACCCTTCATCTCACACTGTTAAATACAAAAACACTTTTCGTGTGAATGGCCCCTTAATCTGTGTTTCCAAGTACATATGACACAATGCATATATGAATAATCAGTGCAGACCACGCTTGTGTTGCATCCATTGCATCTCAGTACTGTAAACTCACAACAGCGAGTCCAACTGCAGTCGGATTAATGTGTACACATTCTGGATGGGACTGTTAAGGTGCAGTCACACTGATGTAAAAACAGTTTAGCCCAAATCTTTTATAATCGTGTGAAATTGCAAATCACATGGATTCCTGTTGAAATGACTGGATTATGACATGACAGGACAAATGGCTGAAAAATGATAAATGTGAGCACATCTTTAATCCAATTTAGCAAAAATTGGATTTGCATGTTTTCATTTGGACTAGAGGTCCGTTCTGATCAAGAACCATAAATTTAAAGATGACTGTAATGCTTACTAGCTATATTTTCATGCATGTCAATGCATAATATTCTGTTTATTCTAATGCCGCACTTCAGTTATGTCATGTGCCAAATTGTTTATCATTGTTGTAACTTCTTATTCTCATTGATTTAGAGTAGTTATTAAAACTTTATAGTGTTAGTTATTGCTATACCCATCATCATCATCATCATTATCGGTAAGAACTAATTTCTTAAGCTTTTACAGTCTGAATGTAATGTTAACATACTTATTTTAATAAAACAAAGAAGCACTGTTCTTATTTTACTCCTTACAACTGCCTCTAAAGGTTGTTTGTTTTCCTTTACAGTCTTACATTCCGATAATAGCGGAGTAACAAAAGATTTGAAAGAATAATGAGGCGTTTTGTACATCTGCTGACTGTACGAAACAGCAAAGTTTCAAAGAACATCCTGTACACTACTCGTTTGTGCGAAATAGACTGCGATGAGCTGCTTTGTGTAAAAATAAGTATCATGACGTTGTTTCCCACCACGCAGCCAAATGCACAGATGCAAAGAGCCTTAAGGAAAGACCGAATGCGGTCATAAGGAATTGATCAAAGCATCAAAAGAACTTCCCTCCAATTGTATGAATATTTCACACGGAGAGATGCCCTTACAGCAATTTCATCACACAATTAACTCTCCCTGTGATTTACAACGCAATAAAAGCGAGGTGTACAATCCACATAAACGCCATGTGTACGTTTGCCATATGCGTATTAGCCGGGGCCTTAATCAGCTAAGTTGATGTTCTGCTCTAAATATTCCACGGATTTGCTCGCAGATGTGTGCGTGTCACATTCATTTGAAGCGAGCGCTCGGCTTCATCGAACGCTGACTTACAAAGTGAATAAAACATTCATATGTGCGGTTAATTTGCGGAAGCTGGCTCGTGCAGTTTTGCTCCACTGATCGGAGTGTGTTTAGAGAACAGCGAGCGCCTGGGATGCAGAATGTCACTGTGCTGCGAGCATCCCTGCGGTACGCAACAGGATCTGTTCTCAGATCAGCCACGGGCCAGGGCTGGAGTGGGTAGATAAATGTGGATCACATTATTAGCGTGCGGAGTGAAAACAGTGATTAGGCCTTTCCGCAGACTATGCGGGGAATCCAAATGAGTGAAGTGCTTTGATATGTACCCGTTTAAATTACAGTTTTTAGCGCGCTGATGCTCTGTTGTGTTTGGAACCGGGGCTGCTTTTGCCGGAGCCTCATTGATTGCTTGTTTTGCAGAGACTCTTATGGACAGCAGGTGGGCTACTACAGAGCTGGCTTGGACCACCTATCCAGAAAGCGGGGTGAGTTATAGTGTTTTCCCGTTTGTAATTGTCCGAAAGGGTGGATATGAATCATCCCATGCATTGACGAGACCAATGAAAGGTGGCCATTAGCAAGAATGATCGCTCACAACCTCTCTGTTTGCAAGCAGCTGATGATTTTACACTTGCGACTGCTGAAGAAATTAACCACAGCGAGTCTGACCTTAAGCCTGACACCCCCCTCCACCCAAATCCACTCGCTCACGTAGTATGATTTGTCTTTGGAATGTGCATGCGAAGTCAGTCAATGGAAATGATGGGTTGCCATGGCAACAATCTTAAGCAGCTCAGCCCTTTCTGCAGGCTGGCGCTCGATGTCTGGCATCTCAAAAGCCATGCATCATCATAAGTAATGTGTTCCTTCACACCTGGAGATAAACACATGCTACCCCTCGCTGCGGTGCCTCTTAATTGTGTTGTGAGAAGTTCAGGCAACCCAAATGTCACCTTTGAGAAAGCATTTCTATTTACCCTAACCACCGACATGAATTTAATTGAGCATTTGAGTCGTTCGTTATTCCCTCTTCCATTTAGTGCTGCTTTGCAACTTTGCAAAGGTATTGTCTTGGTAGCGATCCATAGATCCAGATCGTTTTAGGATTTGGGGGTTTTGAGTGACGCTCCTAAGCAGATGTGATGCGACACTTTTGCAGTGATAATTAGCAAACAAGAAAATGTGGCATGATTTCAATGTCAATCTGAAAATATGTTACGTTTATATACAGGTCAATGACGAAGAATGTCTTTATACCATAATGTCAGGGCAACATGGTCACTATTTAAAAAAGATGCATTCAAGTCATTAAACTGCATTTATGTTTGCACAAATGAATAGATCCAGACACACACTAAAAGTGTTATGTCACTGAAAAATATGAACTGTCATGTCAAGGCCACAGCTTGTTAAGAGAAAAACTGAATGATGCTTTTAACAATTGGAAGATTTTATGCTATATAGCTTTAGCAAATTGCAGCTGGTCAGGAGATTATACATAAAAAAATACATAAAGAGTGAGGAAGGTCACAGGTTACAGCATCACTGGGTTCCATGGTTAGCTAGTTTCATTAGAAGCAAACAACTCAGTAAGACATTTTTTCAATTGAACGTTTCATTTTAAGAAATCATTGTGCAGTCAGTGACAGTATTTTATGCCCTTCTCAGTGGGAGGAAGTGAGTGGATATGATGATCACTTGAGCCCCATCAGGACATACCAGGTCTGTAATGTACTGGAGCCCAATCAGAACAACTGGCTCCGGACAGACTTCATCCCCCGTCGAGGAGTCCTTCGAGTCTACGTAGAGCTGAAGTTCTCAGTGCGGGACTGTGGCAGTATTCCCAATATTCCCGGGTCCTGTAAGGAGACCTTTAATCTGTTCTACTATGAATCAGATGGAGACATGGCCACAGCAAGCAGCCCGCCATGGAGGGAGAACCCCTACGTAAAGGTCAGCTGGAATTCATCATGCAGACTTCGCATGATGATACGCTATACAATGTTGCAATAAATAGTTCATTTCATTGGAAATATAACAAGTATTTAAAAAGACTGTTGTTCCAAACCTTTTTCTTCTATAAAACACAAAACAATATATTATATCAGTGTGTCTTTGTCTGTTTAATGAACGTCATTGGTTTCAAATGTGGTCACATTTTTATGGGTGTAATTTTAATAGTGAATAACACAAGTAGAAATTTGGCAAGATGGTCTAAGACTTCACAACAGGTACTTTGTTGCGCTGTCCAGCAGAAAGCTTTTAAGTTTGAAAGTAACTTCTGTAGTTCATACCTTGCTACACTATTGAAGATAGACAATGGACCAATTAAATTTCAACAAAATAAGTGACCTTTAGAATTGCTTAGTGAGTAAATGATGACAGAATGGAATTCACGGTCCATTAAAAGGTTATCCTAATACGAAAAATGCCTTAAGGTCTCACTCCTCTGTTGTCCCAGGTGGATACCATAGCCCCAGACGAGAGCTTCTCACTGTTGGAGTCTGGAATTGTCAACACCAAAGTACGAAGCTTCGGTCCTCTTTCCAAAGCTGGTTTCTACCTGGCCTTCCAGGACCTGGGCGCCTGCATGTCCCTCATCTCTGCCAGGGTTTTCTTTAAGAAGTGCTCCACCACAATTGCCAACTTCGCTGTCTTCCCCGAGACGGCCACTGGTGCCGAGGCCACCTCTCTGGTCATAGCCGCCGGAGCCTGTGTGCCAAACGCCATTGAGGAATCGGTCCCTCTAAAGCTGTACTGCAACGGAGATGGAGAATGGATGGTTCCCGTGGGAGCGTGCACCTGCATGCCGGGCTTTGAGCCGGCCAAGAAAGATACTCAGTGCCAGGGTAAGTGTTTAGCTTTTTAAATCAGAGCAAAGCGGATTCTGGTTAAAGCTTTTGAGTGTTTGCTGGCAGATGCTACAACACGGATTATAAAATCTGTTTGAAGCAATGCAAAGGTTACTTGCAGGTCAGAGCGGTTTTTTATGCAGTCACTGGCAAAGCTAATTTTTTGCACACGCATACTTCACACTGAATACAATTTTCACATAAAGTAGCTTCTTCTTGACATTCAAAGAAGTTTTTTCATAACGTGATCTAGTGGTTTCCAATTTTTGTGTGAAAATGAGTTTGTATTAAACACAAGCTCCAAATAGCTCCAAATGCTTCTCTAAGTAAATTTGATACGTGACAATGTTATGTATCACAAACATGTTCAATCGTACAGTATATGCAGGACTGGAAATGGGGGAGGGGGCGGTGTCCTGGGAGTGAATTTGAATTTATTTGGTTTCATTTTCAAATGGTTAGGCCTATTTTGAAGTGATTTCTATATTTTATCCATTCAAAAGACTATAAAAGCTATCCCAGCGAAGAGTATCCCAGTGTCCCAGTTCTGCACATTAATGTAGCGCTGTGTTTATGCCGTCTTTTGCCATAAAACCTGTAGACTACAGTCAATAGAAATGCTTCTCTATCGCTGCGTGTCATGCTCCTTACAGGACAGATCTGCAGAGAAGACTGAAGTGATTGTCATTTATGGTAACAAACAAATTATAGAGACGATGTAACTAATAATTTTAGTTTTTATACAAAAGTTAATATTAAGTGACTTACATTTTAAGGAACACTGTTGTTGTTTGCTCTATTTCGTCAACAAAAGTGAAAAGTCACAGTTGAGCCGCTACGAATCTAGTCTCACACACAGCGCTGTTTTTGTTTACGAATGAATCTTTGCTTTTAAACAAATCTAGCGAGTCGACGATTCAATGACCCATTCAAAAAGAGAATCAGTTGCTTCATTACTTAATGAATTAAGCGTTTAACTGAATCCTTTTACTGGATGATTCAGTGACAAAGACAGTGACCTACTGGCGGGTTCAGTTATAATTTGTAAATATAATCAAACAAACGCACAAATATCAATGGTTAGGTTAATTTCTGTTATCGATAGGAAAGTTTCTGTTCCTTTTTTTTCTTTTTTTTTTAAGTAGGACCACTAGTGCTCCTGAGTCCTTAATGATGTAATATGAAAAACTAAGTGTAAACTATTAAATATAGTTCATCTACAAATCTTGCAATACTGTACCTGTAAAAGAAGTGTTTTTAGCTAAGCAGACCAGTTAGAGACACGATCATTCTATTTCTATATTCTACATTCTATATTATTATTTTATTTTTTATGAAATCATTCTTTTGTTTCACTAATCTTTTTTTTTAATTATTAAACACAGGAGGTCGTTAATGATTCTTACATTATAAGTGCAGATTTACACAACAGATCTTTAATTTGGCTGGAATTGCAGGAGATTGTCTTTATAAACAAGAAGGTTTGGAGAAAATATTAGATAAGTCGTAAATGAATGTAATTTTAGATTAGAAAGTGTCCCGAAAAAAGTCATCCCCCAACATACTGTAGAGTGCCCCCAGTGAATTATGGCCATTTCCACCACTGAGTATACAGTATGTGATAACTGATTGGAGTAATTCAGCTTTGCAATCAATGGAATCAATTACATTTTAAATATAGTCATTTTAATATATATTGTTAGATTTTTTATTAAATAAATGCATTATGGATAAGAATAAGAGACTTAGTTTAAAATATGTTTTAATATCTTGCCAGCCTCAAGATTTGAGTTACAGTGTAAAATCTTAATTATACAATTCTAAAAGATAAAAATCATATAAAATTTCATAAAATTATAAAATATCCTTTTTTTATTTAAAAACACTTTATTTTCAGCGTCAAGTATGCCTTTAAATTTCCCCAAAAGACAGTTTTGTCCACACAAAAGTCAGCTCACTACACACACACACACACATATACATATATATATATACAATTACATGAAAAGTTCACCCAAAATAAAAATTTGTCATCTGTTTTTTATTTTAACAAATGAAAATGTGAATCCTTCTGTGAGAAGTCATATTAAATGCTTTTATGAAACTTTTATTATGCTTCTTTTGTTCACTTGCATGAAGTGAATAGCCAACACATTCTCTATTTGAATTCCATACAAAGAAAAACTTATGTTATAAGACTATTATCTAATTGGATTTCTCTGTGCATTCTGGGGTTAAAGGCCAAAACGGCTAATAGGATTTTAGGTGAATATGAAAAGAACGGAATTTAGGAGCTCAACAAGACTAGTATCGCCTGCCAGTCCAGAATCTGGAGTCTGGAACAGCGAGAACAATGCGAGGATTCGCCCGTACTGATCCACAGTCTCCCCGCAGACCTTATCTGGGCTCAGCACAGAAGAGAGAGAGTCTCAGTAATGGGTGGAGGACTGCAGTGGTGTCGGAGAACAAAGCTGCCAACAGCGGCAGCCCACAGCTTCCACTGACACATCTGATAGGGTCCTAACAGAGCAATATACCAGAGACGGGTAGTTCTGCAGAAGGCAGGACGCGAGTCTGTGAGAGTAATGGGGAAAATTAAAAGATAGACTACAGAGAGAGCGGGGGAGGAGAGAGAGGGAGTTGCGAACGAATGATGAGGTGGGCTCTGAGTAATAAAATGTGAATTGGACGGGCCTCCTAGACTCTTCTCTGGGAAGGAACTGGTGGACAGAGGGGGAACTTCCTTTGAGATTGCCAGTATGTGGCGGCTCATTTGTTTCCATCTGGTTGTTCAAGGTTAAGAGCTTGCCTTAAAGGACTGATAAACGACTCTCCCGGGCTACGCTGTACAGCCGTGAGATGCGCCGTGGCCAATGGAGAGTGCGTCTAATTTCCTTTATCACCTTCTAGCTTTAATCCGCAGGCCTGCTGACACACACACACACAAACAGAGAAAGGAAACAGCCAAGCCCAGTTAACATTTATCTGTCAAGTTGGTCATGTTCTCTCTCTCAGAGCTCTTCCCATCTCGTTCTCGCTCTCGGTCTGAATGCGTAACGCCACGCGTGTTAAGGCTGAGAGCAGGGGCCACTCGCTCGAATTTTCCACTGTCTTATTACACTAGCCGTGAAGCGATATGTGTCATGGGAGGAATACTGAAGTTTTTATTTTTTCAGTATTTGCTATAATTCACCTGCGGTGTCACATGCTGGACACATCTCTCGGCATGGTCCCCATTAACTGCAGTGTTTTGTGTGGAGATACGGGTGTGGTGGATTGTTTACAGGAAAAACAGAAAGCAGCCAGACTGTTACATCAGCCATATTCTCCCAAATGAAACGGACTGACTTTAGTGCATCATTATAGCACAGTTGGCCTCGACGGTGCGATTAGAAAACTGACTTTATCTGAGCTTGGCGGTTCATTCTTGGTAGAAATGTTTTGAATTATATTCTTAAGTGTGTCAGTTTTTTTGCAATGGAAATATATTTTATTCACAGCTGGTTCATGACCCAGATTTCACTTCGGATATGAAGTGGCGACACAATACTGAAAAAGTATGAGTATTCGACACAAGTTAAGCTCGACTAATGTTAACAACTGATAATGTCATTTACTACAAGAAATCATTTTCTCAACCTTCTCATTGCCTCCGTGACAAAAAGGACGAAAAAAAGAAAGGTTGTGATGCGACACTCACAATAGAAGCCAATTTCTGGAGGATTTAAAAGCACGGCAAGTCACCTTAATCTGATTATACTACACAGATTGTTTCAAAGCAGCTTCGCGGTATAATAAACAGGAAAATAATAGATTCAAACTTCATCAAATACGAGACAAATCCAAATTCTCTAAAAAGACAATAGTGTCATTATTCAGCTCCAATATGTTCAGTGTTGATTTAAGCAGAAATGTGAAGCATATAATACAAAAACATTAATTCTTCAGCTAAAATGTGGATATTATGAGCTTTTCACAGCCGTTTTAGGCATTATCTTATCATGGCAATGATGCTTTTGTAAGGAATTTATAATGGAGGAAGTGAAATGGGAAGTTTATAATATAAAAACACTTTAATTCTTCTGTTAAAACTTGAGAATCATTTTAGCTGGAGAGTTTTCTGGCATTATGTCATTGTGGCAATGGATTGAACTTTCACTCTAAAAAGCACTGGATTTAAAATCACACAATTTGGGATGTTTTAGCCCAGCGGCTTGGTAAACAGGCGACAGAACACATGTTAGAGTAATATTAAAATATATGCATATTGCATAAAAAAATATACAATAGACCCAGCCACTGTATAGCACAGAAAATAACCCAGTATTTGGGTTGAACAAAATAACCCCACAAAATATAACCTCCCAAAAATGGCCCAGGCTCAGTCAGTGTTTGGGTTCTTAGAACGTTGCATAGTAAAATCATATTAATGCACAGCCTGCTCATCTTTTTCTGATTACCCCCATTCACTTCCATTGTTATTGCAAGGTTTTTTTTTCTTTTAAAGGAAAAGGAGGGAGTAAAAAAATAAATAAATAAAAAACAACCAATGGTAACCAGCATGCACCACCAATTCAATTCAAATGTATTTGTACTGTATAGCGCTTTTCACGATGCATATCATTGCAAAGCAGCTTTACACCAAAGTAATTACAATATAGTTACTGTACAGTGAATGATGTGAATTTCACTTTTATCGAACCTTAAGAAGCTATATCTATTTGGATTTGTTTATGGAACCATATTTAGGTTGACAATCAGTAATATTTTTGACTAAAAATAAATTAAATTGGAAGCATGTTTTAAGTTAGCTTTTTACTATCATTACTATTTTTTTGAAAAGATGTAATAAATAACAACATTTCAATTTGTATGTTTTTTTTTTTTATTACATGTTGTAATACTGACTAATTCATGACCCTTTAGCGTGCACCCCAGGGACCTTCAAATCCAAACAGGGCGAGGATTCTTGTATGCCGTGCCCTTCCAACAGCCGGGCCAGCTTTAGAGCGTCCAGCATTTGCCCTTGTCAAAGCGGCTACTACCGTGCTGACAGCGACCCCCCTGACACGGCCTGCACTAGTAAGTGATGATCATCAGTAGCACTTGTCAAATTAACATAGCTCCCACATACTGCTAATTATACATTGAAAAGGTCTGTCCTGTGCATTCAGCCCGTTTGATGTGGCGACTAATGACACAGGAAAGCGTGTTGATAAAAAGGTCATGATCGCTAATGTAAGCCTGTCGGTTCTCAGCATCTAGCGCATAAAGCGCGCGATTACAACCGGTTAGCTTCAACGCTGTTAAATCTTGACACATGGATTTAATTGGAAATATCACATAAATTCACACGTTGATGCAATGTGTTGCAAAATCCCCTAGTTGCAGAGCTTTTTTTTCCGGTGGTGGTCTTTTGAACGTTTTCAGGAAGCCTGAATGTTGTTTGTTTATGAATTTATGAATTTAAAAAATGGAATTGTGCTGGAGGTAAGCACAAAAA
Organism: Enteromius paludinosus; assembly: GCA_032361165.1. NCBI lineage: Eukaryota > Metazoa > Chordata > Actinopteri > Cypriniformes > Cyprinidae > Enteromius > Enteromius paludinosus. The sequence goes on along the minus strand of JAUMHQ010000045.1, from coordinate 3,767,915 downwards.
AAGGAAAAAAATATTTATTCCTTTTCAATAATTGTAACCAAAGCTTCCAGCTCCTCAGGCAGTTGCGCTTTGAAAAGCCAGCCTCTGGATTTAATTAGTTTACATCATGATTCACTGAGCAAGATTTGTTGGTTAGAGATTTGACCCTGACAAGTTAACTATAGAGTGCATTGTAAATTAGACTTTTTTGCAACAAATATGCAAGAATAATTAGATAATTTATCCAATGACTTTAAAGCTTCAGATTTTTTAAATAGTCTTGGAATACTGTGTAGAGATCTACAAAATGGTATTTTTTGATTCCAGACTGAACATATACCGTAGGGTATGTGCAGAAAATGGTTTGCTTTAGGACATCATATCTGGCCTGTTAGATTATACATGTTTTCATGACTATAACCGTTGTCTTCCTAGCTGTTCCCTCGGCTCCCTTAAGCGTGATCTCCAGCGTGAATGAGACGTCTGTGTCGCTGGAGTGGTCTGAGCCACGGGATTTGGGCGGGAGAGGTGATGTGGTGTATAACGTGGTGTGTAAGAAGTGCCTGCACGACGGCGGGTCCTGTGCGCGCTGTGATGACAATGTGGAGGTGTCTCCGAGGCGGCTGGGTCTGGCCGAGAGGCAGGCGGCGGTGAGGAACCTGCAGGCTCACACTCATTACAGCTTTGAGATCCAGGCTGTCAACGGGGTGTCCCCCAAGAACCCTTCCACCCCGCAATATGCCACTGTCAATATCACCACCAATCAAGCAGGTGAGAAACTTATTTTCAATTGTCTAATAACCCAGTACATCATAAGAGACAGTTTAAAGTGGACCAAACAGGTAAAATCACAGTAAATGGCTTATTGTTTTTTATAAAACGTTGACACATAGGTTATTGATTGATAATAGTGTTAAATGATCAAAACATGTTTGTCAGATGCTGCATGTATGAATCTTAAAAATAAATCATTGCCATTGCCCCAAAAGAAATATTATCAGCATATTTTATTTTTATTCTTAATTTTTTATTTTGTCACACACAGTAATCAGAATACACTATTCTTTTATTGCATAGTTGTATTCACTCACTTAAATCAAAATCCTGTAAAGATTGACATGCAGTGTTTTCTCTGCAGTTTTAAGTTCAGATTTTTGTTTTAAATGAGTATTTCCATTTAGAATTTTATTTCCCAGCTGTCCGTGCTATCAGAACTGACTAGAGACCCTTTATGAGTCCCGACCCACCAGTAAAAAGTCACGGCCTTAAATAATCTGATGTTATTCTAATAAAGTTATTCTGCTTTTTCTCTCTCCATCTCCGAACACCTCCAGCTCCATCAGCGGTCCCCACCGTCCACTTAATGCGGGCCACAGCTGGCACTCTCAGCCTCTCCTGGCTGCCCCCAGAGCGGCCCAATGGCGTGATCCTGGATTATGAGATCAAGTACCAGGAGAGGGTGAGGAACTGCTGTGCATCTAAATCACCCCTGACTGAAGAACTCTTGAACCCCAGCCAGATGACATTACACCAGGCACCCGGCATGGGTTTAACTGGCTTGAGCTCAAAGTAACCCTGGCTCGTCTTAAAGTGGAGTACAATGGAACAACAGATGGCCACTGGTCAAAACCCAATGGCTGATTCTAAAAAGAGTGGAGCTTAATTCATCTATAGGATTTACTTGCGGCCATGTGTTTGGTTGACAGTTTTAGCCCAGGATTGTCTTTTCAAATACTTTTGATCCGCTAATTGCAGTGAAAACTGTTAACTAAACATTCACTCTAAGCATTCAGTGACTCAAGAGTCTAGTTTCGGTCCTTTAATCTCTACGTGTTTCTGTTTCTCAGGGAGAGTCGTTCTCGCACACCGTCACCGCACAACACACTTCTGCCAAAGTGGAGGGTTTAAAAGCTGGTACGGTGTATGTTGTGCAGGTACGTGCTCGGACCGTAGCCGGTTACGGACGCTATAGCAGCCCGGTGGACTTCAGTACAAGTCTATATGGTAAGAACATTTCTTTTGCATCTTTAAACCTACCTATAGGAGAAAATAATTACTAACAAGATCTGTAATATTCTACTTCAGTCTCCAGAAAAAATCCAGAAATGTTGCATGTGTCAAAGATTCAGACTAAAGATTTAATTGTGATTTGAAGCATTTTGCATCAGGCTGCATGATCCAATTCCATCCATATTCATTTATGAGCTCTTACCTTATCAAAAGAAACTGTCTGTTTTTATTCTACCTGATAGATGTGAAAAGAAATAATGCATATTAGGGCTGTAATGATACACCAAATCCACGATTCGGTTCATATCACGATTTTTTATTAAATATAATTAAAAAAATCTTCATAAACTGAACACCAAAGAACTGCTGGGTTGTTTTCTGTGCTGCAGCTAAATTGATTTCTGGATAGTGCCGTAGGATATGCATCTGCATGTGGTTGTGTTGCGTGTCGTTTGTAGTGATGGGATTTATGGCTCTTTGAGGGGATCCAAATCTTGGCGATTCATTCCTTTCAAAGAGCCGTTCAAAAGAACTCCCTCTATAACTGTTCTGTCTCACGAAGGAGCTAATTTGTGTGCATCTGTGTGAAACATACATAGGAAAAAAAGAACGCGACTCGACTCCCATCATTCATGTTTATGAGCCGTTCAAAAGAATCGGTTCGTTCGCGAACATCACAACTATAGTCGGGTAGCCGAAATGTTGCCATACTGCTGACTTAAATGAGGAGGAAGGGTCCGCAATATCTAGGTTGGTTGCCATGTTTCCTCACGTTCTTCTTCAACTAACTCAACTTTTGCAGGCAGGCGTCACATGATTGGAAAGGTAATGTTAGTCTCGGGGTGTGTCGCGATTCTCCCTTATCACACCGCGACACAGGATCGTGGATCTGAGTGTCGCGATTTCGGTTTCATATCGCGAATCGTTACAGCCCTAATGCATATGAAGTGCGGTTTTGCATATTGGTATTCTAAATCCATTTGCATTCATCTGACAGATGACCCAGAGCGGTCAGTGCAGGACCTGTTGCCGCTCATAGTGGGCTCTGCCTCGGCTGGATTTGTGGTCATCCTAGCAATGGTGGTCATCGCTGTTGTCTGCCTAAAGTAAGTATTATTAATAAACAACATGCATGACTTAAAGATGGTGGTTATGTCATCAACTAACCACCCACCTCCAACTATATTATTTGCTTTCTTCTGTGGACCACAAAATAAGACATTCTGATACAAAATAAGTTAACATGAATCCATCTTACTTGCCTAATATGGCTGGTATTAAATAGCGAAAGGTGGATGGTTAGGCAAAAATGTGATAAATGTATGTGTGTGTGTTGGTATTTGTGGTTTATGTGGACACATGTTTGTTTGATGGCATGTGTATGACAGAGGTATTTCAATTTGAAGGTGGACACTGCCAATGCCCTCATGATTCAAAAGTCTTAAAAAGCATACCAAATACTGTTTTTTTGAAAATGTAAAATTGCACAGTTTCCTGTAAAGGGGTAGTGTTAGGCGTAGGGTTGGTGTAGGGCGATAGCACATATAGTTTGTACAGTATAAAAACCATTACGCCTATGGATAGTTCCCATGAATCACAAATACTAATTTGTGTACGTGTGTATGCAGTATATATCTCACGTCAAAGTGCGCAAAAGATTTTCTGGAAAAAATTTACTACATTTGAAAGATGAGATATTGTTTCTTATCAAAAGTAACAATGTTTTTCTTTTGCTATTGGAAAAAGTGAGAGCACAAAAATGATATTTGTTGTCATTTCCATTCACCACTATAGAAGTTTGGCAAACCATGACAAACACTAAAGAAATGTTCGTTCCAGTAGGAATTAATATGACGAGAGTGACATTTTTCCTCCATGCAGATTTTGCTACATATTTAAGTTAGTCACACGGATTCACCAGACTTACCAACCAAACGCTGCTTAATTTGAAAATGAGCATAAATTGCTACACTGTTGACAACAAGCAATGGCCTTTTTAGCTTGCAAAATTTCGCTAATGTGACCATGCCTTTAGACCAGGAACTTGTAGCAAGAAAGTAAACAGGGTCCATTTAGATTTGATGTTGATTTAGCAAAGAGCTGTTTGTATTGTTTATCGTTTGAATGCCTCAGTACTCGGTGTCAAACAAACTCAATAGCCCAACAGCAAAATGAGATCAGATAGGGACTGCAAAACAGACTTCAAAGTGCGTCTGACTTGGGATATTTATGAGACTCTCACGAGATGCTCATTTGAGGCCACTTCGCCCAGATCCGAGCGAAGACTGGGATGTTGCCAATCACTCCAGAGACGGCAGACTGCCACTGTGTCTATTTGACACATTCTTCTTGACTGCGACCGCCTTGTTGTGCCAAAGCGTCTCCTCCTCTCCGCTTCAAGCTCTTTCTTCTCTCTCATTCATGCCCTCTACGCTAGTATCCTAATGTGTTCTTTGTGAGTGTGTGTGTGTGTGTGTGTGTGCTGAAGCGTCATTCTTTTCCTTCTGACATTTAAATTGGAGATGAGATGCTAATTAGCAGCAGGCGTCATTGTTAGCACAGGTCAAGAGACAAAAGGAATCCCACAGATGGTGAATTCCAATAGGCCCCTTTGCCCCCGTTTCCTTTCAAACAAGCTACTTATGCAGAGTTAGCGAAACAAAGAGATCTTAATGAGAAGGCCGGGATTTAAATACACTGTTCGCTGTCTTCAGATGCTTGATACAGGCATGAACCCAGCACAGATAAGCATGTATGTTCTTGGGCCTTGCTATTTGTTCCTCGCTTAAGACTCAACCTATGATTTGGTGTTAATTGACTTACTGCTTTAGGAGTGCATCCTACATTCTGGCTTATCTGAACCATGTAATGGAGCGGTTCTGGTTTGAAGCGACGACTAGACAGTCTTGACAGGGTTGATCTTTCGGGCTGCTTGTTGTAGTGACCCGGCCTTTGAATCTTGCATGTACCGTAATGCAATTAGGCAAAATGGCAAGAAATCGCAGGCATTTGGAAAGTGCCTGCGTAAGTTTAGATTGATAAAGCTAGCTTTTCGTGCAATTTGAGGGACATAATTGATGATTGAAGCATATGAAATACCTAAGCACTCAAATGTTCTCTTTCACAAAATGTCCCAGTTACACTTTTTTTGTGCCTGTAGTGTGTAAATCCAGTCTTAAGCCAGACTCTCAGTGTGTGTATAATCTGGTTACAGACGGCAGCGAACTGGCTCTGAGCTGGAGTATACTGAAAAACTGCAGCAGTACGGTGAGTATATCTGCACTGTTTGCCCAAAACATATTTCTTGCTGTGACAAGAGAAAGCTTGTGGAAATTATGCACTGATATACACTAGCTTATAAAACGAGTCACAGTCATCTCCTTTAAGTGTGGTACGAATGATCCAACGCATTGAATTGACTTGTGTGCAGGCAACCTATAATATAAAGATCAATTTACACTTCTACACTGTTAAAATGTTAAAGGGATAGTTCACCCAAAAATGAAAATTTGATGTTTATTTGCTTACCCCCAGGGCATCCAAGATGTAGGTG
>JAUMHQ010000045.1:3728719-3746192 GCA_032361165.1 Enteromius paludinosus | reverse complement strand
TAAATATCATTACGTCTATGGAGAGTCCTCATAAATCACAAAAACCAACATATGTGTGTGTGTGTGTGTGTGTGTGTATATATATACTGTATATAAATTCAACTATTCAAAGTTTGAATATAAAAGCTACTTTGTACTACTTTTTGTTAGTGGCTCTAGTAGCTTGACTGAAGTTTATGTTACATTTTGAGTCACTTGTAGTTTGAGAAGCTAATTTAGAGATTTCTCAACATAACTCTATTCATGCACATATTGACGTCCGGCATCCAATTATCCACAAGTTTGCCTGATATGCCCCCCCGAATCACCAGCGCTTATTTCTTTACGAGCAGACTTGGAAGGCGGTTTGTCAGTCTGATCAGAGCTTCTCTATCTCTTGTGTATCTCCCTGATTTCCCAAGTCAGATCTCCCTCTGCGCCGAAGCTCCGCATTCCCCACGCTGCACAAAAGCACGTTTGATCTTTCCAATTACGCCGGCCGCTCTGTGCAAGCCTGCAGATCGGAGAGAACAGCTTGGCAGCAGAATTGGTTGCACATCAGGCTCTTTTACTGGTGGAGTTATTCACCCAGAGGTTCAGATCCACGTATCTGCCTTTGCTGCTGCCTCATCAGGAGAAAGGCACTGTTTGGGCCAAAAGTGCAGTAATAATCACAACGCGTGAACTCTCATTAAGATGGTGGAGGGTTGTGTGTGTGGGAGGTGGCGTGTTTGTGTTTATGTGTGCGTATCTGTGAAAAAAGAGGAAGGGAGAGTGTTAGTGTGGGTGGTGGAAATACTGTAGCTTTGTTCCAAAACCTAGTGAGCTGCCGTACTGTTAACTGCCTACATAAGCATCCTGACGTTAATGAAACCTCAAAAGTGACCACTGCAGAACACTACATAGGCAGCATATCTACATACTGTATGCTACAAACTAATAACCTCGGTTTCCTCTAATTTTATTGTTTGTGTGTTTTCTTTTTTTTTTTTTTTTTTTTTTTTGAGGGGTGGGGGTTGCCTTTATTTTGAAAGGACAGTACCGAAGTGGGAGAGAGAGGGGGGGATGGGATCGGGAGAGATCCACAGATGCCAAAGTCCAATGCCTGTATGTTGGCTGCCCACAAGGCTGTTGGTGTCGTATTGGTTGTATGTTTGAAAATCGAAAGTCATAACCTTAGGACCCTGTTGAAAAAATAATGGTTTGAGCTGGTTTAAGCGGATCCTTTACTGGTTTAAGATGGTCCTTAGCTGGTCACATGCTGGTATGACCAGCATAAACCAGCAAGGACCAGCTCAAACCAACATCCCAACTCCAAAACACACCTAGCCAGCATATAACGGAAGAAATTATGATACTCTCCACATAGGCAGCGACTATATGCTGAAAAACAAACACAAAGGAACTTTAACTTTCCTCTAATTATAATTGTTGTATGTTAGCATGTTACTAACCTAAACACTAAGTCTTAAACCTCAAAAGTGATTTTTATGGTACTCTCTACAATATACCACAAAACAAAAAGGATTCACGCAAGAGGCTTGTTTTTTTATGTGTTATTTTTATGTGTTAGCATGTTGCTAAGCCAAATACAGTTAAAGTCAAATGTTTTTTCATTTATTTTGATAAAACAGCACCGAAGTGGGGGGATGGGGTCGGGAGAGATCCACAGATGCCTAAAGTGCAATGCTGCTATATGTCAGCATGCTGCCCACAAAGCTGTTGGTGCCGTATTGGTTGTATGTTAGCATGTTGCTAAGCTAAAATCGAAAGCCATAGCCTCACAACCCTGTTGAAAAAAACTGCATATGCTAAGGTATGTTTTGAAGCTGGGATGCTTGTTTGTGCAACTTACTCAGCTAAAGACCCTGTAAGTCAGAGATTTTTATGGTATAGGCATAACTCTACATATGCTGCAAAACAAACTTGATTTACGCGAGACCCTCAGTTTTCTCCAATTATAATAGTTACACGTTAGTATGTAAATACAGTTAAAACCTTACAAGTGACCGCTACTGGCAGCAAGTCTATATGCTGCAAACAAACAAAGTTTCACACAGAGCCTTGATTTTCATCTGAGCTTAATGGTTGCATGTTAGCATGTTGCTAATCTAATTAGCTTTTTTGATGGTTTGCAAAACTAGACACCCCTGAAATTATAACCTGACAAGTGGTTTGTTATGACAGGCAGAAACTCTGTGCACCAAAACAAATCGCATTCACTATTTGCCTCAATTTTATCCTCAGATTTAATGGTTACATGTTAGAATGCTATTAAGCCAAATACTGTGAAATCAAAAGTGACCACTACAATATGCACTACGTAGGCAGCCTCTCATATTCTACAAACAAATGGCCTTCCATGCAAGACCTCAATTTTTTTTCTGATTTAATGGTTGTATATTAGCAACAACTCTGGCAGCCACTCTGAAAAAACAAACAGCATTTCACACAGGAAAGTCAATTTTTGTCAGATTTTAGTGGTTACGTGTTAAAAGTGATTAGGCTAAATACTGTGAAAGTGATGGCTACTACATAGACAGCAACTGCAAATCAGCCCACCATGGAGAAGTCTGAATTTTTCTGTTAATCTTAATGATCGTATTTAAGCATGTTGCTAAGTCACAAGTGACAGTTAAAATACTCTACATATGCTACAAATATATATGATTCCACATTGACAAGAATGTCAATGTTAATGGAACATGTTAGCAAGATGCTAAGCTAAACACCTTGAAAGTCACAGCCAAGTGAACGTTACAATACATATGCAACTTTAGATATGGTGCAAACAAATAGCCTTCCACGTAGGAGTATGATATTAATAGCTTTGTTAGCATGTTTCTAAGCTGGTATTCAGTTACTTTAAAATGTTGCTAACATGTAGCCTAAGCAGCCTCTCTCAGCCTAGCTAAGCAGGTGATGGCTGGTATTCAGCTGGTTGGTCAACTGGTCTCCCAACATGACCAGCTAATACCAGGCTGACCAGCTAAAGAAGTGGTCAAATTCCTGTCAAATCAGCCTGCATGACAAACCAACCAGCTTAGGCTGATTTTTTTTTTAGCCTTGATATTCTTCGGATTTTAGCGGTTGCATGTTAGCGGTTTGGTAAAGAAAACATGCAGAAAGTCATAACCCCATCTAAATAGGCAGTAACAAATAACATTCCACAAATAAGTCTCTGATTTTAGTGGTTTCATGTTGCTAAGTTAAACGCTCTGAAAGTCGTAACCTCATATTTGACCTCTTCTTCTTGTCACAACCTCTGTTTTTATTCTGCATGTTATGTGTATAATTTAAACTTAGTGTTACTTTTCAGTATTCACGTTGTTTATAATCTGCATTTATTTCTGATTTCATCCCATTGGATTTATTTTTCACTGTGCTTCTTGAAGAGCATTCTGGGATTGCCATCTCTGTGGAGAATACATGTGATGCTGCTTTAGAATTTGGCCAGAATTAGATATCTAATGAGGCAGCATAATTAAGATTGGAATTAAGGTTTGGAACAGCCTTCACATCGGGAGCGTGCCCATCATGCCTTAAAATGCTGCCTCCGTAGTTTTGGAACAGTGCGTGTGAGTTTGTGCGAGGACAAGGAAGACGCAGACAGACGGCCCGAGAGTGTGTTCGCATCTGTGCTGTAGGAGAGAAAGATAGCAAATAAGAGTGAATGGTAGAGTGTAACTGCGCGCTGAAGACTCAGGGGGTTGTCAGAGACTCATCACGGCATGCTGCAGAAGTTGCGCCGAACGTATAACTAACGTTCTCTCGGTTCGTCTGTAAGTGGAAGCTGTCAAGACGTGCTTGTTGACTGTCGGCTCAGGCTCGAAATTCCAATTAGATGGACATGGCAGATTCGGCATGTATACGGGACGGAAAACAGCTCGCGGTACGGTTAACGCTACAGATGTGGGAGGATGTGCTGACCTCTTTCAATTTCCATGGGTTTTACACTGATGACAACTAGATTTTCTCGATTTTCTGAAGAATATGTGATTAGTGCTTGCAGTGCAAAAAACAAGCTGCCATGATGCTAAAGCATATTGGGTGACTGCCAGAATGTTGCTATGCAGTTTATAAGGCGTTCTGAGTCATTGTCATCATGTTGAAAACAAACCATATGAATTGAAGTGTAATTCACGTCTTTAACGCAATTAGAATGAGTTACACAGTGTACATGCCTACATGCGTATAAGAAATAATAACTGTAATGCTTTCACACCAGCACTGCTAATTACAATTCTGTGCACTGCTTCAGTGGCGCTGCGTAATTTTCTGTAGCATCGCACCTCTCTTCGTGGATTACATGATCTTTCTTAGAGACCGTTCTGCCCCATTGATTTCCTCCCACATACACACGGGAGCAACGATGTGACACCATCACAGCATCTACTGACATTCATGCTCCTTCACAAGTGTTTACCTAGTGTCTACATGACGTTCAGAAACAGGCGGAGGTGTAGATATGAATGCACTGTCAGTATGTACTTGTTTCTCTAATAACCAGACAAGAATTACATGGTTGTTACCTGACGCCCATGTAAAAGAAGCTACATATACGTGTACAAATTGCTATTTAGGGTTGCTTGTAAAACACCAAGAGCAAAGTAATTGTATCTGTTTCTGTGGTTGACATGTATGACAACCTAAGCCACTTAAGTGTTTCCACCTGGCATTAAGATGCACCTCGAGAGATTCGATCACAAGTGGTCGACTGAGACTGATTACCATTTAGACCTGATCTAAAACCCGCATTTTCAAATACATCATCTTTGACGGCTTTTGTTCCCTTTTAGCTAATCGCTCTCTGTAGCTTTTGTGAGAGTGCTGTGTGCGGCTTATAAATATGACTGAATGAATGATGTCATCACGCTGCTTCCAAATGAGCGGGAAATCAAGGAGAAAGTAAAGGATACAAATAAGAACCCTGATTTCGCAACAACATAAGGTTTGAATCTAATGTTTTGGTGCACTTTCTCAAAACACTCATATGTTTGGTTGTGGCAGATTTAGCGCGATTGACCGTGTGAACAGCTACACTGTGAAAGTCTTCTATTTTAATGTGTTTTCTTATGGAAGAGGTTAAAAGTAGTGTTATAGATCACTCTGTTTACACCGGCATTTAGCATTGTGATTGGATTAATGAAAACGCATCTTAATGCTCGTGTAAACTAGGCCCTAGTGATGGCAGTGAAATGTGTGAACTCGTTTAAGCTGGCATGTTTATAGCTAGCCACCAAGCTTCTATGAAAAAAAAAACAATTACGAGGTTAAGGACAATATGAAATGGCTTTTTCAACCCATTTACTTCCATAATATGATGTTTTTCAGTGATACAGAATATTTAATGGGGGGGAATGTAGGGTAGGACTAACTTAAATCCATCAAGAATTTATTAGATTGTAAAAAACTCATAAACAGTCACACCTCTGAATGTGTGTTTATATAATAGATTGTGGTGGATGACACCCGTCTTGAAACATCTTGGAAGGTTTCTGCATAGGCTATATTTAGCATATTGCTATGCTACCCATTGTGTCTTAAAAATGGTTATTTGCTTATATTACAGTAATCTTAATTACATTGAAATTAGCAGTTAAATAATTTTTCAAGATTAATACCTAGTCATTTGTAAATAGCTTTTTTGGCAATATTAACTTAGCGGTTATTTTACTGTTAAATCTATCTGTTCCCCGTTTTGATTCCACATGACTTGAGGTTTTCCACAAGATTACAGAAAACACTGATAACGCTCTTTATAAAGCCAAACCTGTGCATTCCTCACGTGTGGTCTCAACCTTTCATCAAACACTCCTCAGACTATTAGTGTGAACGTCAAGCTCGCCTAAACCTGCAATGTTTGAGTCTTCGGGGGCACAGGGGGAGCTGACCTGAGACCAGCCTTTAAAGGCACGTTTAATGCCTGTCATTTATATTTATAGGGCACTTTGACTTAAACACCTAGTGAAGCGCTGCAGCCTTTCACTGCCCGCCTGAATGACTGAGTGACTTTCACCTTAGAAGGGCGACATCTCTCAGTATGGACTTTTAAGTGCTAGCAGAGGGGCTTCCAGGGGCCACATAAAGACTTTCTTACCACACTACAGCTCAGTTGCATTTTTGGAAAGCACAAAGCACAGATTAGAGTCCCTCTGTTTGCCGATGGGATTGCGGAGGTTCGGGACCCCCCAATGGTGTTCCTGCCAGCAAAGCCAGATTGCAAATCAGAGGAGAGAGGCAAAGAGAAGCAGGAATAAAGAACCAGCTGGAAGCTCATACATTATCCTTGACGTCAACATACAGTAAGGATATAGGCCTGTGAAAAGCACAGAGGGTTCTTTTCAGAGGCCTAATAGGCACACCAGGACTCAGAGACCTGCTGAGGAGACCACCCTGCTCAATTCGTATCGACTTTGAGAAAGTGAAGTGGCCCTCAGGACATCGGCGGAAAACCCTGAGAAAATCTGCACCGCATCCCTTTGAGTTTCCCTCCTCCGTCCATCACATTTTTCCTCCTCATTTCTCTTGTTCCTTATTCTTTCCATCCGAGCTGCAACTGACATTTGCCACCTGAGTCATTCAGACAGAGATGGACCAGATACTCCCTTTCGATGAAGTCATGCCAATGACCCTTGTCCCTCCCCCACCTTCCATTTGTGCTCCTATCCTCGCCTTCAGCAGAGATATTAATAGCATCCGCTCCTGCCTTAGTTTGTTTTCCGGCAGTTGCAAGAATGGTCTATAATACAGTACGCTGTGATATATGAATGCTGCATATAGGTGCTGTTCCAAAACCTTAGGGCTGCCCTTACAGGCTGCATCCTAATCGTCATGGAACCTTATATGTGACTCACATCACTACACAAATAGCGCTCAACATGGAAGATTGGATTTGTGATTTCAAAAGAATTCAACAATAGCGTGTAGCTAACGTTGTGATTCCCTATAATAAGCACAAAATACAAACAAAATTGAGAAAATTGAATTGTTACTTTTATTGATTTTCAGTATGTTCATGTGTTTATCCTCATGTATTCTGTCTATCTATCTATCTTCTTTTTTTAAATTTTTTCATGAGCATGGCGCTGCAGTTAGGAGACATTCTTACTTACATTTTTGAACATACAGCCTTTTTGTAAGTATTCTCCTTAGTAAGCAACACATGCACAATAGAAAATGGCATCCCTGTCCCACATCTCTTCTATTTGTATCTCAAACTTGTGTTTTTTTCACTTGAATCAAATAGAATTGCGTGAATCTGATAGTAACACGCACCGTAGCATATCCTGGAGTACCAGCCCAGTCTCACGGCAATTCGTACATATTTTACGAGGTGGTTCATTTGTACAAATTCGGTCGATATCACTTTTTTATTTTATGCTAAAGTTGCCAATTCGTATGAATTTGTACGAATGACCTGAGGTTGAATTATCATGAATTTTTATCGTACGAATTGGTCATTAGACTGTGTTAGGAGTGACCGATGAACTTCGTTATGACGTTTTCTTACGTCCGATGAACTGTTGTCCTTCTGATCTCCACAGGGACAAATGGTAATGCTAATTAAAATTTAAATTAAATTTCAAATTAATTAGTTTAGTAAAAATTTTAATTTTTGGATAATGCTAAGCATACAGTTAAGTTGAGGGTCAAGCTGTGTAGTTGATGGCTGCCACATCAACATCAAGAAACTTTTGAACAGCAATTCTAAATAGAATGTGCATGTCATATGTATTGTGTTCTATGCAAAAGACAGACGAAAGAAAATGATCACTGCTTGCAGCGCTTGTTAAAATACTCCCCAAAGAAGGAATACAAGTGCTCTTATCATTTTGCGGACAAAAAGCCCTCCAAACTTCACAGCGATTCAGAGTTATATGTAGGAAATAAACGCCCACCTGTTATCTATGTAGTTAACCTCGGGCCGATATATGTCATCTACCCACTCAATAAACTTTGACAGCCAGGGCTCTGGCAAAAGACGATCATTGTGAAAATGTAACGTGTCGGCGCTATGAAACATAAGCTTTTTTTAGCTATTTTCATAGGTTTTCAGTTAGCGGCTAGGGAAATATGCATTGACTAGAAACACCAGAGACTGGAAATGTAAACAGTTTTCCTGTAAGACTAAGGCGAGACTTCCACGTTCAGGAAAAAGTGGTTTTAAAATGCTGCCTCCATAGCTTTTGAAGCACAGAATTCTACGTGCATCTGATAATGAGGCCCACCGACTTTAATAGCAGCATAATGCACTTGTCCGCTCTAGATTCATGTACGCAACGTGGATCGGGTCATTATAAAATTGCAGTGAAATTCCACTAAAATATAATCAAGAACATTGGATATTTTAGAGGGCTCTGGTATACAGCAAAGACGGTGTTAAAATGAATCAGTGGCACAAATTAGTAGAGCCGACCCTAACCCAGGGTTAAATGTTTTTGAGGATGATCCAAAAAGCAATTAAGAAGCATGCGAGAGGAATGCGATGATTGATTGTTCTCAGAGGGCTGTGTTTTACAATGCCCCTGTCCTTGCCGAATGGTTGCTATAGCAACAGGAAGAAGGAGGTGGACTTCAGGAGCGGGAGAGGATGACAGATCAGTTTTGGAGAGTATTGACCCTCTGTTCTTTTCAACTTGTCTTCCATTTGAGGCTGTTGCACGGAATACTGCATTTTAATCACCCCCTTTTAAAATGGGATTCATGGAACGGCCCCAGCAACTGCTGAGTCACAGCTTTCACAAGACAAATGAACTTTCATATGTGAGCGGTGAATGATATATGCGTCGTGCAAGAGCTCTCGGAGATGGATTTACGTGCCGCTTGTGAGTCCGTTTAATGCCGTTCGACCTCTCAGGGATGTGACGTGCGTTAATGCGAAGCTGAAAATATCAGCGCACCTGAAGTCACAAATTTAAATGTTTGAGTTGATGCAATGATGACGGCCCTGACATGCTTCGAAGTACATTAAAGTCAATTAACGTGTCTACCGTGCTGACACGGAAGCAGGCGGCGGTATGTAGATTTAAAACAATTATAGACGCGGTTAACCTTTAAAAAAAAAAAAAAAAGTGACAAGCAACGAAGGCACTCAAATCTCCAGAGATGTCAGTGTACATATTACCTAATCTTATTCTCGAACTAATCACAACCAATTATTTGAATTGTCGCATTTAAAGAACAGCGTGGCTACGATCACTTCAGCGCTTGGCCTTATTTGTCTTAATTGGACTAGTCGATTCAGAGTACCTGTCTGTTTGTTTGTTTGTTTGCTTGCTTGCTTTTAAGGCGTCAGGAGGAAGAGTACTTCAGTCCCATTAGGGACGACCACCCAAACAGCAGCTGTGCTTTCTACCACCCCGAAACTGCCACTGCCGTCTTCAAAGCGATGGGACAGATGTGCCCCGAGATTAGTTTTTGGCAGACGAAGTGTGTCTGTTCGGGCGGCTGATCACACAAGGTTGAGTACACGTATTCAGATATGAACTTGCTTTGGAGGACCAGGTGCGTGATTGCAACAAATAAACTGACTGCAAATGAATTCCTATTGTCCACAAGCTGCGTCTGGCTATAACACCCAATTACATGAACTGTGTGTGTGTCGCCGAGAACAAAGGAAGGAGAGCGAAGGAGAGAGAGATATGATCAGAATGGAACATACTACAATGCACTGCATGCTACTGAAATAAGACAGTGTGCAATATGGATGGATAAATGCAGGTTACATTGCTGTCACATGACCTCACAGAACACAATGGGAAAATTCTATTACTATTAAACGGCTATGAATTTTTACTTGCATAATTGCGTCGTTACATCATCGAATGCATTGCATTGTGGGAGACGGAGCCTAGTGCTTTTTCGCCATTGTAATAGGCCACTTGGTTATTCATACCAGACAATTTGCATACCGTGTACATATCTCAGAGAGAGAACTATGCTAGTGTTATGATATTCTGACCACGGCCAAGAGAAATGTCACAAAACAAAAGTGCGAGGGGGGAAAAAAAATCTGTGGGTGTATAAGATGGGGAAGACGTGCGATGTTTGAAATGTTGGATTTAGTGGCATCTATTGTAGCGGTGCTGTGGTAAGCCTCAGACGCCACCAGAGGAAAAAATCATGGAGTTATGACACTAGAAGATATAGATGTTTGCGTCAAACTCGCTATTTCAGGTTAGACAATCATAATTCTTTGCTTAGTTTGAAAACACTTACACTGCAATATTATTGAGTGATTGCGCAATCACGTTTCAGAATTACAGTATGATTGCACAATATTTTAGTAGCATATCAGTTATCTTCCTATACAGAGTTTGTGTATCTATTATTATTAATCTAATCGATTAACATCATTTATGAAGTTTCGATTTCCTTTTTTTTTTACAAATATTGTTAAACGTAATCTTCAGCAAATCAATGCATTTCTTGCTAATCCATAACTAGATGTTCATCCACCAGGAAAAGTAATTCCAACTCAAAAAAAGATTTATAGATCAAATACTAGGCAATTTTACTGAATTATTCATGCAAGTGCTTTAAATAAAAATACTGGCTTTGCATTTCTGCTTTTAAACCCTCTGGCCACTGTAAGTGCATTACTTTAAACTATTTTCTGTTTGTTTTATATAGAACGAGTCAAAGTTATTTTCAATGGTAATTGACAGCATACCACAGATACTGTTGCTAGAGGTTGAGCTGCATTTAACCCAGAATATTCTTTTAAACAAATCACAGGGGACAGCGTGAAGTCAGTAGGCCCTCGGGGGGGACTTTGACGCCCTTCAAACGTCAGTACTATCGTTTAACAGCATTACATTACGAACCATTTAGAGCAGCCTACTGTGGACCAACTGTGGAGTTGTAACCCCCCGAATTCATAAAACCATGTCCTTGAAGAGTTTTTCCCAAGAAAGGAGGCCCTCTTACTTACAGTTAGCAAAAACAGACTGTGAAAGTGACACTTCGGCGGGGATAAATTGGATTGATTAAATGATTAATGGTGACACGGAGGTTAGCTGGAATTTTCCTTTGCTCCTGCAGTGACACTGTCATCAAAGCTCTGGCATGTAGACAAGACTGAGGTCCCTTTAATCAGATTTGCTAAAGTGAAAACTCTCCTGCGCACAAAGGCACCATTGATACGTGGTGGGTGTCAACAAAGGAAGAGCTTCGACAAGGGGTATTGGGGGTAGCTGGAGAAAAGAGTGGACTCTGATGGGGGGAGGGCACGAATGAATGGGTGCATCTCATTGTAAAGTTAACATTTGTATGGGCCAGACGAATCTGCTGGAGGACTGCTGAGGAGCACAACTGTCACTCAAGCACCGACTCCACATGTCAGCAGTATCCAAAACTGCTTAAAAACATAATGCAGAAGATACATGGCTTTGAGAACTTGACGTGAGATATCCGAAAGGAGAATGTGGATTTGCGGCTTGTTGATCACTTACAGTCCTCACGTTTTTGCATATGATTGTATATTATTTTTTGGTCAAATAATAGGTTATGATGTACAATTCAGGGGTAAAAAATTGTTTACATTTTAAGATGCATTTTGGATTGTTCTCAACTTGCTGATGTCATTTCAGTAAATATAGACTGTAAAATGTATTTTTTTCAAAGTTGTAAGTACAAAATATTTTTATTAATGGAGTATATGCTTTACTAGAAAATGCTATTTCAAAGTTCCCCCTTTTAATTTCATGTGTTACTTGCAGTTTTTGTTATTGTAATGTATGTAGACACTCTTGGTACATTTTTAGTTTTTAAAATGGAAATTGTGAAATTATGAAATGCATCCACTATAGTCACTTTCCTTTCTACAAAAAAAAATATTTTCAAAGTTGTGTATATGAATATGTTTTACAAGAAAATACTTAGAATACTTCAAATTTCATTTGCTGTTTCTTTGAATTAATTGGATCAGGAATTTCTAAGTGAAAATTTTTTTTTTACGCCACTGTTGTTAGTGTATTGGCTAAATTAATGTATTTATTAGGTGCATAATTACCACTTGGGTTTGGTTAAGCAAATTAGCATTACTCAGATACATTTGTGCTACCCTGAACTGTTTGGAGCTCAATCAAGCTGTCATAAAAGGCTTGTTTATGGCGAGGCTCATTAACTACAAGTTCAGCTACGTGCTCTGGATTCAAGTGCGGAAAACATGACATTTGCCGGTTTCCAACGTAAACAGCGTGTCTCGCATTATATCCCGGATCAGCTGAGGACCAGTATTCAGCACCATGGGTACTTTAATCCAATTCAGGAAGTCTGAATTCATTGCTTATATTTCAGCCCGCTGTCTCTGTCATGGTATTATGCATGGTGACAGGGTGCACACAAGCTGCCCTTTCACAGAGAAAAATCACACAAGGCTTTGGAAATGAAGTTACCATTACAGGGACAGCAGATTCAATTAGGGACAAAGCCCTGGACAACAGTGACCTTCCACTGGCCTGCTTCTCCTGCACTGTATTCCAGTTGGGTTGAATTCAGTGGGAAATATCCTTAACCCACTGTAAGTGATATCAGATGATCTGTAGCCCAGCAAAAGAACACTCTAGAGTTCTTGCGCCAAACAAACCCTCGCTGGATGCATGAAATTTGGATTATTATGAGTTCATTTTGGACTAAGTTGAGAAATTTTCCAGATATTAATATCGTCGTGTAATGTTTCTTTAATGATGAGGTCTGGACGAATCTATCGGACGCAGATTTCCCAGCTCTGAGGGAATGCGTGCAAATTTATCCCGGCAACGCAGAAATGAGCTTTCTCAACAATACCCGGAACGCCATTTACCGCAAAAAATACAGGGCCCGCTTTGAACAGAATAAAAGGCTGGCAAAAAAAACGGATATGAAAGATTCTCATCAAATTCGATTTTCAAGGTGTGCGAGCGTCTCAGAGACGCCAACCATAAAGAAATTTAATTTCCACACTTGCATATTTAAAAGACCTGCTGGAGTGAAGAAAAAAAAGGAAGGAAGGAGAAACTTAAAATCTTTGTGGATCCAAAACAAATAGACGTCTATATTGTTGATGCGCAGTGTGTCTGGGACGACAAAGCCGCCTGCACTTCAGGTTCAGTCTTAGTGCCAAGAGGACAGCTGGGGGGCCGCCATGTTTGTGTTAAGGGAGAAATGGTGATACACAATGGCAAATTGGACTGAAGGCCCCCAGCTGAGCCATTGTGTCTCCCAATGAGCGCCGAACGGGAGAGATTCCTGAGAAAATGGCCTGCGCTCACAAACGCATGCACACGCTCGTGCGGAAAGAGGATCAGCGAGGTGTGCGTACAATAAGTCCAACACAAAACCAGACGCGCAGAGGCTTTGACATGCAGATCCACCCTGCCTAAAACCGTAACCGGTTCTCTGTTATCGAAATAAAGCTGCATAACCATAGTAGAGTTCATTTGCGCCTGACCAGTTTTTCAGTGGCATGCATCTGAATATTTTGATGGAAGTCTTTGTTTAAGCATTATAAGTCATGAACCAAACCAGTCTCCAGGCGCTTCAAAGTGAAAATAGTTTTAGTGAAGGAAAAGAATTACAATCCCTTTTAGTGACACTGAATTAAAACCATTGGTGAAATACTAAACCATTAAAGGGTTAGTTCACCCAAAAACGAAAATTCCGTTTGTAATTACTCGCCCTTGTGTGGTTCGAAACGCGTAACACCTTTGTTCATCTTCGGAACACAAATTAAGATTATACATTATACACAATAAGAAAACAAAAAAGGATAATAAAGTGAGACACCTTCAACAAAAGCATACCATAGATTAACAACCTTGGCACTCACAACAAAGGTTTTTCTATATTCTTGAAAAATGATTGTCATCTGTACTTTCTGAACCCGACTGTTCAATCTTTAATTGAAAAACATCAACAAGACCCTATAGATCCGTTTGATGGATTAATTCAGCTGCAGTTGTATACTTCAAAAGTGGACAAAGGTGATCATTGTTTAAAAAAGCTTCTGGACAGCTAACAAAAGCAGATCATGTACATTTTTTGGAAGTTTACCCCCTCTGCGCTGAGACGTAGCCGCTCACTAACTGCTATCTTTGTTATTGCTGAGTAGCACACAGACTGGCTATTGTGTAAGGCAAAAGATAGGATTTGCATGCATGTTAGACAGGATTACACACTCCAGAGTCTGGGCTGGGAACCTAGACCTCGTCAACCAACCATCAGTGGGTTTTTCCACATCCATTTACTGAAGCAAAGCAAAAAATCCTCAAAATGAAGCAAACATTATAAGTTTAAGTCTAAAACAGCAATCCAAATTTGCATGTGCCCAAACAACCTTGTTTGGGCAGACTTGTTGATTCGTGTTGTTACGGGCCGGACAGGACTAATCCATTAATCCCTGGTGACTGATATACATATCAACTGCATTTTAATCCCCCTCCACAGGACCACGGGGTTGAACGTTCAACCTCCTGCATAATCCATGTGATTTCACGTACACGGCCCGTATATATGTCCTTTTAGATGCGACAGGATTGTTTGACCGAGTCTCCTGGTGGTAGGTGTGAATTTGCCAGAGTGCAGCTATTGCTTGCACACCTCACAGTGACCTGCAGCATTAAATATAAATGACTTTTAAATAATACATTGATACACAGTAGTGAGATATTTTATGCGGTGCTGCTATCTGTATGGGGCCGAGGTGATTAGTGAAGGTGTCAGCGCAGCCATTAACTAAAAGTAACAAGTGGATTTGTCATGTGAAGTATTACTTAAGATGAAGGCAGAGGAGGAATTATGCAAAGTTGGACTCTTGCAAATGCGCAGGAACCAGATGGATTGCTTTAGATGAATATTCTGGGTTCGGGACAAGTTAAACATTTGTGACATAATGTTGATAAATATTTACTTGTGCTTATCTCTCTGCTTAGTGGTAGTAGTAATGATAATAATAATTCATTAATAAATAAATACATATAAATACAAATAATACATAAATTATATTAATATATTATGCAGTTTAAATATATTTCCGAAGCAAAATTTCTGTAATAGTAAACTGAATGTGTTTTAAACACATAATAACCAGGTTTATATACTGAATAAATCCAATATATATATATATATATTTTTTTTTTTTTTTTTTTTTTTTGACATTTAAAGTGAATTCTTATTGCACAGCTAAAACGTGATAAACATAATATTTTTTAGAATCAACAGATTTATGCTGATTCAAAGCGATCTGAAAAAATATGCCATAATATGAATATTATTAATAACTATTTAATGAAATCAAAAATCTATTTCATTGCATTACATTAGGTTTATAATGTTAAAACGGTGTAAATATTAAATATTTATTCAATGAATAGTGAGGCATTAAAACTGATATTGCCATAAGATGCATAGATTATATTTGTTGCCATGATTTCAGTGTGAAAAATCATAAAATCACAACCGTATGTGTGAAATTATATCCAATCTTACATTCAGTTTGAAACTCAGTTGCCATGACAACACAATTCCATAAACTGTAAAACCCCAAAATTACCATAAAAATGATGTAATAAACAGTTTTACAGCACAAATAATACAGAAGAACAGAATCAATGTTTTTTATTAAAATTCTAAGCCTCACATTTCTTTATTTAAATTCCACACACATTCATTTCCATTGTAAGTGCCTCACCATAACCTTGATTTTTTTTTTTTTAAGAATAAGTCCAAATTAATTTTGTGGTAGAACAAGGCATATTCAATTTCCCAAAAAATATATATATATATATAAATAAACCTCATTTGATGACTTTTGAACAACAAAAAATTTGGCAATGTTTTGTTACAAGTCGGATCTGTTGGTCAGTCTAAGTCTTTTTAATATCATCCCACAGGATTTATTTTCATGATAACATTCGGCGAAGGGAACCATCTTACTGTTTGACTGGCTCATATTGTCATAATGACTTATCTAGGGTGGATGAAGTCCTGGGCACAAACCCCGGCAACATGGCTGCTTGGCTCGCAATATGGCAGCAGGGATTATTAAAACTAATAGATTACCTGCCAAACAGAATGAAGACAAATGGAGGCGGCTGCATCACTTCAAGGTTGATTTTTTCTGTACCGTTTTTCAACTGACGCTGCATAGCTTTTGCCCTGCTGTTATCGGTGAGCTAATGAAAGGTATTTTTCTCACATGTGAGCACAGGTAATGCGGTTTAGGATCCGGCCCTTGTTTTTCAAGCCATGGGTGTTTGTGTGTATGTGCGTCTTCCGTGCCCTTCAAGACGATGAGCATAACGCAATTAGTCATCGATCTCTTGTTGACCTCCCATGGAGTCCTTATCAATTTGTAATAACTTCCATGTGCACTTCTAATGCAATCAAGAGGCTGACTGTGAAAAGCACAGCACAGGAACGTCCATCTGAGTTCCCACAGAAACCAATCACAGCTAATCAGTTAGAAAAACAATGCTGATGACAATTTAGACACAAAAATCTTGGTTTTCGCTCCAGCTGACTCATCCGTTGGAGGGGCGAGAGAACACCACAGAGCTGGACATGCTCAGAAAATACCCTAAACGGCAAAGCCAACTGTTGGTTTTTAATGACCAGTGAGAGACATTTTGAATTTGTTAGTATAAAGTATAAGGCATTGATGGTATAAAAAAGTGCTCCAATTTGCGTTAAATGTGCACCTTAAAAAATAGTAATTTGAAAGTATTTAAAATACATTTAACTTAGTTTTGCTTCATTAGCTTGTCATTCTTCAAAGTGCACTTAATTTTCATGAATTGACACATGCAAAAAGCACATGACAAGATTACAATTTCAGCTGTAGTCGGGTATTTTTAAAAGTAGCAAAAAAAAAAATATATATATATATATATATATATATATATGCATAAAAGTTTTAATAAAAATGACATAAATGGCTCTCAGTACTTTCATCAGTACACTCTACAGTATTTCAAGAGCTATACTTAATTGTAAAGATGTACTTGAGCCTTGTTTAAGTGTCATGTTCTTTTAATTTCAAATAATTGCATTTAACATAATTTCATATTATAATTCATTTTCATTTAACAGCAAATAATATCAAATTAAGGGTTTATGTTATTTAGTGAGTGCGTTTGTCAAACTGTTCAAGCCTGTCCCCTAACGTACTGAAAGAGAGAAGAAAACTATTTGCAATACAACAATTTTTCTTCAGTTTATGGAAAATATAAGTTATAAAGCTAAAAAGCAATAATCTAGCTAATCCTCCCCAAGGGATATGTTAATTTATAGTAAATATGCAAACCTGATACAAAAGCCCACAATGTGATATTGATAAACCAATTTCGGGAGAAGAATGTATGAATAACTAGCCACGGCTGGCTCAGCATTTTCTCAATCCGCCTTAAAGGGATAGTTCACCCAAAAATGAAAAATTGATGTTTATTTGCTTACCCCCATGGCATCCAAGATGTAGGTGACTTTGTTTCCTCAGCAGAACACAAACGAAGAT
>JAUMHQ010000045.1:3700925-3712045 GCA_032361165.1 Enteromius paludinosus | reverse complement strand
GTCACGGCACCAATGTAACCCCCCCCTGGGTCCGCTTCCACCACAACTCGTCCTCGCTCCGGGCAGGCCGTGAACCCAGGTCTCCGGCATGGGAGACGGGCGCTCTAACCAGGAGGCTAAAAGCCATGACCTCTAGCATCAGTCGCTAGAGCGCCTGCAGCACATACTTGCTGGCCTCTGTTACACTCACTCCCTTAAACCTCACTCCCATCCGGGTCACGGCACCAATGTAACCCCCCCCTGGGTCCGCTTCCACCACAACTCGTCCTCGCTCCGGGCAGGCCGTGAACCCCCATGGCTAAAGGCCATGACCTCTTACTCACTTATGGAGAAGAACCAAAGCAACCTACTTCTAATTCTTTTTGTCGCTCGGCTGTTCACTAAACGCAGTAACGCACTCTCCTCCACATCATTAGTAGACACGCCCCTTATTGCTGATTGGCTACAAGTGTTTAAGGTACTCTGCCCTACATTGTTTTCTGCTTTTTTGAAAAATCTCTTACCCTGCCTTTAATTATATTGTTTCCATAATAAGTAAACTCATAACAAATATACAACAAACATAATATACACAATATAAATAACTATATGCGAAATGTAGACAGATGTTTATATGTATATAAACTCCTTTGAGTTGCTTTTGAAAGTGAGGACTGCTTTTATGGTTTTATGTTTCTGTTTTGTATTTGTTTTTTAGCTTTCTGATGATTCTTCAAAATTTTAACAGCATATAGATAATAGATGTAAAGGGATGTTTGTTTCTAGGGATGTTTTCTACCAGCAAGCCCAAATGCAGGATAATGGAGGCAGATGGAAGAAAGCAGGGGAGTGCAATGAGAAAGCCAGAGCTCAAATCCCAGAGTCCAGCATAGGAGAAGACAGAGCCATTCTCCTGGGCTTCACCATGATGACCTTCTCCATCCTCATGTACTTTCTGGTGGGAATCGTGATGGTGAAACCAAGTCTATACAGGTTAGTTCCAGATCTTCAGGTAGGCAGCATATATGCCTTAAAATGTAAAAGCATTTGTGTGCCAGCAACTTTTTTTTTTCTGAAAGTAATGAAAATTCACCACAGTTTTTTATTATTTTTGTTATTATTTCCACCATATCTCAAAGTATGCAACATGTTTTACATAGCATTCTGTGACAGAAAATCTATTTAGAATATTTTTGGAAATGGCATACTCTAATACAGCAAAGACACACTTTGTGATATTTCCCTTGATTTTTCTTTGTTTTCCACTAAAAACATCTCATAGTTAATCTTAAGCATATTGCTAACTGGCACTGAGGTGCTATAAAAATACTTTTGAAAAATTGCTATACAGCATAGCCTTACCTTATTACATTTTTACATTGTAAGCGTCACAAAGTTTATTTCATGTTTGTGTTTGTAACAGTGACTGGAAACGTAATAACTGCACAGTGGTGCAGATTGATTTGGTGGATGAAGTGATGGATTGCCGTGGCATTGATACCTTTAAATGCCTGCGTGTTTTGGTGAACAGCACTCCTGAAAAAACACTTAGACTTTACCATGATGAAGTCACTGTCAAAAACAGGCCAAAGGTACTGTCATCAGTTTGATTTAACTGAATTTAATCGCCATTCTCTCCAAATGCTAGGACTTTTCCATTCTTCTGGTTTTATGGACTATGATTGTACACTGTCAGAAATAAAGGTACTAAAGCTGTCACTGGGGCAGTACTTTTGCAAAAGGCATATGTTTGTACATAAAGGGTCCACTTTTACGCATTTGTACTTAAAGTGTACATATTTGGACCTAATAGGTGCAAAAATGTACCTTTTGAAAAAGTGAAAAAGCGTGTACAAAAGAGTGTACAATCTCAGTTAAACAACTATCACAGCCAATTAGCACTTAGTGTCCATATATTTGCATAAATATGACTTCAAAATAGATTTGACATTTCTGCCTTTATTAATTATACATTTTATGATTTCTATTTCAGTCTGCTCCTTACAAAAATTTTAATTTAGTAAAATAGTAATTTAAATAAATTAATTATTTTATATTTTATTTTATGCAAGGTCACACAAAAAAATTATATGATGATGATGATCTCGTTTTACATTTTTAAATAAAATAAACAGAAGTAATTTGCATGATATAAATTGTCTAAATGGCAACTATGAATCATAAATTTAAAAAAGGTAGCAAAACATTTAAAAAGGATTTTTTTTAAATGTTCTGAAACATTGTTACTGGCATAAGCACACTTGATTAGTTAAATATAATCCAATTTTTATTTTTCCTATTTTAATAAGAAGCGGTTATGCTTTAAAAATGAAAAAGACTGCCCATTAATGAAAGATTATATACTGTTCTAAGTTGCAAACAAACATGTGTTTTAATATAAATACATAGTTACTTTTTTACAGTCATTAACCATTAATGGAAATATCTATTTCAATTCTAGATTTGATTAATGCTTACCAAAATCTTCCCCTCAGTGTTTCTACACTCCGAAATGTCAACGGAATAAGGCAGAACAAGAGGAAGAGGCCATTAACATCACAGATACGTTTGAGAAAGTCGATAATATGACATGCTATCTCAGTGCTAAACACCCGAACGACGCCATCTGTAGGAGGAAATACACTCTTCACACAGCCTTGTACTGCCTGCTGTGGCCCAGCCTCATGTTGTTGGGTGGAATCCTGCTAGTGGGGCTGGTGAAGCTCAACCAGCATCTTGCTTTCCTCTCCACTGAGATCACTAGAGAGGAGTTACTAGGCAAGCAGAGTAAACTGACCGAGGGAAGGATCTACAGGCTTTTCAGATGGAGGTCTAGAGATCCTCCAGAGCAGCCCAACACTGTTAGTTAGAACTTAGTATAATGTGCTCCTACTGCAGTGGGCAGGTTAGTAGTTATAATGACTTCATTCAGTGTCTTATGAAGTTAACATTAGTGCCTTACGCCCCGTTGCCTTACCTTTTATACATTTTGATGTTCATTATATTCAGTGAACCAGTTCAAGAGGTTATAGATGCAGTTAGGAGGTGATTCCAGTCCGCTGAGTTGATTTCTTCTATGGTACTGATTTGAAAAGTTTAAGTATTACAGTAAACGGGAGCCATCAGAATGAGAGCCAGCTGATAAAAACCTCACATTAATACACAAGTAATCAACCCCAGTCCAGTCCAGCATGTATAGCATCTTGTGAAGTAAAAAGCTGCAAATTTCTTTATTTTAATAACAGTAAAAAAATCTAAATAAATAATAGGCTGACATTTCCTTTCACCTTTAAAAACAATCAATACTAAATATTTGGCTCTTGTCCCTTTCCCTCCTAAAATGCCCCGTTTGTTGATCCAATCTGATCCTGATCCAGTCAATCAAATCCTTATAATTTATTTGCATGATTCTTACAACTTATAACAGGCTTATAACTTACTTAAATAATTCAACGTCCCCACTTTTTTGAGACCTAAAGCAGGCATCACATTTGAAATGAGCTCATTCAGTGAATAAAAGTGTGAGTTTTCTCTGTTTAAACATTTGTTATGTTCTCTGTATTCTATTGTGAATAAAATATTGGCTTATGTAATTTTGAAAGTCTTTTCCTTTTATTGAGATTTGAAAAATGTCCCAGCATTTCTGGAATTCAGGTCCTGTTGAATATTTTGTAAAAAGCTGCAATTTTACATTTTTAAGGTAAATACATAAAATTGCAAGTGACAACAACAACAAGCTTGGATAAAACAATTCATTGTGTTTTAATACAAATATATTATATAAAATAATTATATTTCCCATTCAATGAAATAGGACATGTAAAACGAAACATTGGAGTTATTGTATATATTGATATATATATATATATAATATATATATATTTTTTTTTTTTTTTTTTTAAAGAATCTAATAATTGAAAAAGTAATTTCTTCATTTTTCCTAGTACATTTTTTAAATTATTATTTAAAAAAATATATTTTATTATAATATTCCCAAGGTTAATAACAGATTAATAAAGTGTCAAAATGTTTTTTAATTTTAATGCTTATGGATTATATTATTCTGTATATAGTATTTTTAATAAAGCCCTTCTACAAACAGCACTAACTCCATCTGAAACAGAGCAGCAGTTCAGACATATGAGTTGTGGTTACAATATAGCTTAGTCATGGAAGACTAACATATCAATTACCAGTCAATCCGTGAACAGCAGGAGGCCAGAAACCATTTGAAGAAGAAATGAAAGCTTCTCCATTCACTTCGCTAAGTCTGTCAATCACTGTGCTCCTTTCACTTTGGGGCTTTGCCAATTTGTTCACACAGTATGGAAAGATACTGAGTGAGCTTGACCATGAGTATGATGAGGGTTCCTCCAGAGAACATGCAGGAGGGCCAGAAGAGAGAGTGGAAGACTGTTCTGCTGCTGTACATACGCTTCAGGAGGATGCTGCCCTGATGCTCGCTGGAGTCGTGGAAACATGTCACCTGCTGGTGTGTCTTCAGATGCTCCGAAATATTCTGGATCATAACACGCAGGGCGAGGTGGTCCTTCTGGCATTTTGGCGCATAAAAACACTGTAAAAAAAAAAAAAACATGAGTTATTTGCTTAATAATGCTTAATTATTAATTACATTTTTAATTATAAAACAATTGTATATAATTGTAAACAATTTTAAATTGTTAAAATTGTTAAATTAATTGTAAATCTATAAATAACAGGTATTTTTTTGTATTAAAGAGTATATATATATATATAAAAAACCATGAAAGCTTTCATCTTTGGAATACGATTTAAGATATTTTAGTTAATGACAGCATTTTTATTTTGGGGTGGTTTAACCGTATAATCTCTTTTAATCACAGAGAAGAAACCACGAATTGATTAATTCCCATGTTCTTGCTCAGTTGACTGACTGATTGACCTCAGAAGTGACGTCCAGCATATCCTCACTGTGAGAGAGCAGCCCAATGCGCCCGGTGGCATTCAGGCTGACATAGACCTGGAGACAGGGGTACTTCGAGCTCCGCCAGCAGTCGGAGCCACAGTTGTATGAACAATTGATATCCTTTGTTAGAGTGGAGTTTAGCACAGTGCAGGTGGTTTCATCTGTCAATACGCTAGAATACAAAAGAAAGAAAACTTTTCAAAGAACAATATTTAAAGTTAAGACTCAAATAAGCTTTCCATAATGGGTTGAACATCAGTATGTTACATAATAGGATGAACATTGTGTGTACTAAACCAGCTGTCATAATTATTCAACCCCTATGCAAGCCACTTATTTGTATGGTAGGTACTGTGGCAAGATTTTGGAAACTCTATCACCTAATTAGCTTGAGTTCTTGCGCATACATAAACTCAGCTCATGCATTTGTGAAAGTTGAGTGACATATACTGTAAAGTCAAGAGCTCTCAAAAAACGCCATGGAGATGAAACCATTTCAGCGCACAGTAAAGGAGAACACTTCAAGCATGGCCTTCATGTTGGGACACCTAACTAAGCGTCACAAAGTAAAACATAAAAGGCAGAATTAAATTCTGGAGTTCTGGAAGAATGTTTTTGGAGTCATGTGACCAAACTGAGACTTTTTTTGGATGGAGTATTGGTATGTGTGATGCAGAAAAATGCTTATGAGCACACTACTCCCATGGTCAAACATGCAAAGTATGTCCAAATCTATCAAAGCATTGTTCAAGTATTGGTCATAGAATGTTCCTGAGTGGCTTGTTCAGTCTTCAGTTTTAAAAATATTTGTTGTAATTTGAAAGAAAGTGGCAACACAGATTTTAGTGACTGATGAAGCTATTGAGGCTAAGATTTACTGGAGAAGCCGGCAATTTTATGGAAGATTATAAAGAATTTTTTACAGATTCAATATCAGTGAAATCTGTATTAATAAACTTTATTAATACCTGAACTGATCCATAAAATATTGTTCACGGCAACAGAATGCCTTGCAGGTCAAGGGGGTTGAATATTTTTGATTGCAACTGTAGACACACTTATGATGTAGTTATTGTTTTAGTTACTGTCTAAATATTATTCAAGCAGTCATGACATAACACTACCTGTCTGAATAAGCACGCACCATGGTGATACAGATCACAAAGTACATCATGACCGAGCTGAACACCATTCCCAGCCCTAGCAGAATGGCTCTGTCTTCCCCAGCCTTCTGCGCCGTTTCTGTTCTTTTTTTGTCCTTAAGCTCATTTCCCCACAATGTCTTATAAATCACCCTGGGAAAAGAAGTCCAAACTGTGAAACAGTTTATAAATGTATATCTCCTGTCCTGGGATGACACGAACAACAATCACCCAATGATAGAAGTAAGCCAGGCAGGTGCTAAACAATTGTCCACCTTTGTTGTGTGACTCGTGTTGCTTTGACCCCCTTCACAAAGAACATCTTGTCTGTTGCCTGTCAGTAAGAGCTGGAAGACCTAAAAACAGAGAAATCATCGAACAATGACACAAACATTCTGTCACACCGAACTAGTGGTAGAAAGCCATTGCTAAAATGATTGGAGATTATACATTTTCCATTCATGCCATAGTTCCATTAAACAGCCCTCATAGTTTAACACATTGTTTGTACAGACGCCAGTACTATTGATTTTACAATAGACTGGTTTTACTATGTAAAGAATATATTAAATATTCACTGACAGTGCACTTCAGTGATGCATAAATCAACAAGGAAAGATGGTCCATAACTCCGTAAGTGCAGTTTCTGAATAAATCTGAGCAGAGATGGCCTTAGAAAAAGCTTGAGGGGCAGACTGAGCAATGCCTTCGCAATATCAAGTGGTTTGTTTGAGTATGTCTACTTCCATTAAAATCTAAATTTAGTTTGGAAACAAAATCATTTTCAAATAAATATTTCTTTTAACACTGACTTTAGACAAACTGAAATATCCAGTGTGTCATGTCCATCCTTATTAAATCTGTAAATTGGAGATTATTTGGAACAAGATGCAGATTTATATTTGAGTCTACTTGTACATACATATTCTGTGAGATAAAAACAGCATACGCTGGTTAGGTATGTTTTGATGCTGGCATGCTGGTTGAAGCTCGTCCTTTGATGGTCCTTTGACCAGAATAAACCAGCAAATGACCAGCTTAAACCAGCATCCCAGCATCAAAACATACCTTAACCAGCATATACTGTTTTTTTCAACTAATTTTGGTCATTTTCAAAGAAACCAAACTTGAACACTATCACAATATACAGTCCTCAAACACGATTAGCATGCTTAAAGGGCTCCCAAAACATTTTTAAGGGGTGGTCCATGCATATTCAAACAATGCTTGAGCACTCTTATTTGCAGCTATGAAGAGCAGGTCATTAGGGGGCAGCAATGGAGTTGACGGTTGATAGAGCCCCACTTTCAAGATTGCCTTGTCATTACTCAGAGCATCGGGGCATGAAGAGAATTACATTACCATTACAAGTACACACTCACGTACACATGCTGTATCGGCAATGTCAACTGTTTTTTAAGCGGAACATGCTTTTGCTAAATGTAGAACCATGCCAAACATAAAGCTTTCTAGAGTAAATGCATTATTGATTCACTGACCCTGGTTTGGAAAACAGCCCAAATCCTTATCCCTGAAACAAGGAGAAGGAGTCTACTTGGACAAAAAAAATGCTAAAGCTCTTTCCTTTTGTCCAATATCTTATGATTTTTAAGTAATGAGATGATTGAAAGCACTCAGCAATGAGGGACGTACTGATATTTTTACAAGTTCCTGCTGAGAATGAATAGGCCTTTTCTATCACATATAATCGATAAAGGTTTTTGGCTGATTGAAACGTCTGAAAACGTTGTATCCATTTGATAAATGGATTTAAAAATCAATGCACACAAAGTCCTGTGTTCACAAATCTGCTTTTCATTCACGTCAACAGACAACAGCTTGGCTTCCTATTATATTTTTCTTTGTAAAGCAGTCGCGTTTAACTCCGGGACAACTTGAATCAAGGAAAGCTCATGGGTGACAATGTATTTCTGAAACATTTTCCCTTCACAAAATGTGCTCTGCTATCCTCCAAGCGCTATTACCGGAAGGCATACTAGCATTCAAACCCAACATGCATGCTCTGTCTTGCTAATCAATATGCTTAATCCAAAGCTTTCCGTTTATATCCGCTGCAAGGCCAAGGTCTCTATACATACCTGTATTGATAGATTTGAGCCAAAGCAGAGCAATGAAATTTCAAGAAAGCATGTTGAGTCAATAACAGTCAGCCTTCTCTTGCTCCTCTTGAGACCTGTAAGGGTTTTTAAAACACCCGATAATGCTGCTGGCAGATTTGTGGCTTTGTGGGCCGGGTGCCAGTGTGTGAAACTGTGTAGGGCAGCAATTTCCTGCCAAATGATGTGCGGAATGAGTCCTTCCTAGCCGGCCCGACATCCTGACCTTGCCCCTTTGAAGCATGGAGGTGAAGAACTGAACAGAAATAACCATGTGCCACTTTTCGTCAAAGCCCTGTCATTGAGCTTTCTTGCATGATTTATGGTGTTTACTAAAGCAAGCATCGCTACTACGATTACTCATACTTGGGATTAGTGATTTGATCCCCTAAACCTAAGGGCAGAAACATAAAGCATTTTTACACTGTAAAACCCAACGATTCTGAGTGTGCTTAGGGAACGGTTCCAGTTGCATTTCTGTTTGGACATGGTTAAAGTCCCTTTAGAGGCAATTTAATTCCTGAATGAGAAAACGCAAAAATGTGCTAAAAAAAGATATCACACACTCTGTAACTCTCCGAACGAAAAACTTTTATTTACAATAAGGTCATGTGCACTTGAATTTGATGATAAAATTAGTAATGCATTCCAGTAATTTCATTATTAGCCTTAGAATATGCTATTTTTGCCTAGATTTTTGCCCCAATTTGCACACTGATTTCGTAGTGTATGATGGATACAAACTTCCGGGAAACCAATTAAAAGCTTGCTAGGGTCTGATCTTCAGTCGTTCAGTGAACGGTGCCCAGTCTTTCCTCTGTATCCATTTACAAAGTCTGCAAAAGTTTGATGTCTAGTGTTTTAAAATCTGTTAAGATTCTGAAAGTCAAGTAGTTCAACTGTTCTCTTTCTATTAAAAAAGAAAGATGGTGGACTTGTGCCTAAAAAAAGGCAGACGTTCTAGCTTTATTCTGGAAAACAAAATGTTAGCTGCCCTTTCCTTGGACTATGGCTGAAAAACTCAACATTGGCTCTTAAAAGTTTTAAAAAGTATGCACTAAAATCATCTAAAAAGTAAGATATCTGGGTGGATGGTGTTATTGTCCATCGATGAAAATATAGACATTGAAGAGGTTCTGGATGTGTTAAGTTATGCAGTATTTAGAGTAACATGAGGAATGTATGGTATAAGCTGTCACATGATTATACCTTTTTATATTACAACACTGCGAGAGGGTCAAAAGTTCAGTTCAAAACATATATAACCTATACAGTGTGTATATAAATCCATTAGAATAGAGAAATAAGCATGCACTATTTGTGCAACAAACATGAGTAACATTATTTTTCTATTATTTGATCAAGTACGGATCATAAAAGCATACGGGCAGATATTAAAAACAATGCAAATTTCCAGAATGCCTAAGCAACAACATTGAATAAACAACCATTGATGACGACTGAACAAGGAAGCTCTACTTGTAAACGTTATCAAAGACGCATTATGTTGAGGATAAAGATGAAACTAATAAATATATGACAGCAAGCACTTCAGTAGTGGATCACACATGTCAAATATGGCTTTATTTTAACCTCCGTGAGACAGCAGGGTTTCTTTGCTGACTAGAATTCTCTACATATCTGAAAGATGACAGATATATCATTTTGTCCCAAGGGCAAACTGATGAGAAGAAGCCAGAACTGCTGTGCAAGAAGGCACACTCTTTTATCTCAGTGCAGTCTGTCCATGTGAATGCACATAGAGATGATAATTGGACTTTTTGATGGTGTCTTTTAAATTCTGAAATCCATTTAACACTTTTCACACTTCGTCGCAAATGGAATGGAGTCAGATCTTTTCATTTTCCTTTTTTTTTTTCTCTGCAAAGGGCCCATGTCTCAGAATGATGCTATCTTCGACTTTAACTTCATCTCTGTATACTCTGCTGAAGCTGACTAGTTCTTTTTGGGAAAAAGAACTATATCCACATTATTTTCAAGATTATATCGAACTTAGAAATCCCAAATCTTTTATCTAAAGATCAGACCAGTCACACACCCTTGTGTGTTTTACAGTGTGTTGAGCAAATGCTTAATGTTGGACATTTACACCTGTTCCAGGCAATCGTTTTTTTCAGCTTCTTCATGCGCCCATTCAACCCTCTGAGACATGTGCCTGTCCTTTTCCAAGAATGTTCCAGGTAGTATTTTCTGCCTAGCGTTGGATTATTATAGCGCCATGGACAAGTGTTCAGATGAGTTGAAAGGTCTTTTAAAAGTCCTGTCTCATCATCACAACATACCAAACATTTCAAAACACAGACATGTCAATTGGTTTTGTAAATAACCTGTGGCCCCACAACATGTTTGTTGGCTTCAGTTTGTTTCCCGCGCTCCCCACCAAAGGTCTCTTGTGGGAGAATTCCTCAAAAGGGGCAAATTATTTTACAGCATCAACAAGTACATGTGCGCAGTGATATATTTAGGCTATTTTAATGGCATAAACGTACCTCGGTGCACTTTTTAGAGAGACATAAAATACGTACCAATAAGTACATATCACTGCAGTTTCCAAAAGAAATAAACACTAGAGGCAGTAATACTCTGACACCTTTTAGTCCTTTTCACACTAATTTACAGAGTTTCGAGCATAATGTTCTTACTTGAAGAAGATTATGTTTTGACTTCAAAACAATATTATTATTCAGGGATATTTGGAAACTGATGCTTTTGGATGTTAGCATCACACATATCCAGCTTCATATCTATAGGTTTGTGGTTTGTTCAGTAGCTCATGGAGTACAGGGATTCAATTCAATTCAATGTTTGAATTCAAAGTAATGTTTTACAGTATATGTGTAATGTTGTCCTATGTCATGTTGTAATGGTCCATGTGCTGTCTGTGTTTGTTTTGATTCTGTATATCATTTGCTG
>JAUMHQ010000045.1:3686767-3697399 GCA_032361165.1 Enteromius paludinosus | reverse complement strand
ATGATTCTCATTTGCTCTGACATGCATTGTGAGCTGTGAGGTCTTATATAGACAGGTGTGTGGCTTTCCTAATCAAGACCAGTATAATTGATCAGTGTAATCAAACACAGCTGGACTCAAATAAAGGTTTAGAACCATCTCAAGGATGATCAGAAGAAATGGACAGCACCTGACAATGTGATATTTCAGTTTTTATTTTTTAATAAATCTGCAAAAATGTCAATTCTGTGTGACATTAATGCGGGGGAAAAATTTACTTAAATGATTTTAGCAAATGGCTGCAATATAACAAAAAGTGAAAAATTTAAGGGGGTCTGAATACTCTCCGTACCCACTGTATATTATGCATAGAGGAATTACGGATGGTATTTTAGCTAGAAGCAGTTTTTAATAAAAACAACGTAATAACGGACTTGTCTTAACCAAACACACAGCTTTTATTATTGTGGTGTGTTTACCAGCTGTCGACCCTCATTCTGACAGAAACCATTCACACTGGTGAGCTAATGTAATGCTTAATTTCTCCAAATGTCTTTTGATGGAGACACAAACTCACCAAAATCTTGAATTGACTGAGGGTGATGCTGCATTTTCAGCCCACTTTAATTTCTGGACAAACTATTCCTTTCAAACAAACTAATGAGTGATTGGATTGACCTTTATTTTTAAGTGTATCATATTACAGAGAGAGGGAGAACAGATTGCATGTTAATTCAGAAATCAATCACACTGCACAGTACAAATTATTATCTGTATGCACTCCAATAAGCCAATCATTACTTGGCACTGTGACATTCAGGATTTAAGATGCTTTTCACACTGATACAAGTGCTGCTTCCTATATCCCAGAGAAATTTCAGCAGTGTCAAAAATGTGGTCCTGATCTCGTCATAGAAGTCTGTCTGGAAACAAATTATAGAAAGACCACAACAAAATGATATACAGTATGGATTATGATGTTTCAAGCACAGTAATTGAACTGGACAGCATGCATGCTGGCGGTTTATCTGTTGGGTTCAGAGCTCAGTCCCTCCTATAACATCTTTCCAACCAGTTTTGTACAGGGGCTCCTAATTTCAATTAGACTTTATTTGTACGTAAATATATATATATATAAAAAAAAATTCAATCTTATACTGTTCTAAAGCTCAATAGATATGGCAAGCCGTTTTAACATTTAATCTATAAACCGCATCTATTTCCATGTCAATAGTTCTTGTTTTTTAGATACTAGAGCTTATTCATTAACTACTAGTGCTTATTCTATACTAGTCATTATACTAGTATGTTTTCATTAGATACTAGTACTTATTCCAATAGAGACTACTTAATTATACTCTCATTGTTAAGACAAAATAGAACTAGTTCTTATTTTTTAGTTACTAGTAACTTTTTTGGCAAGAGAAATACCGAACTTAATAGATACCAGTAATTTTCCAATTTGCATTTCTGCCCAGTATGCTAATTGTATGTTGATTAATGAACCAGCAACATAGGCTATGTGAGAGATTAGACAGGAAACAGAAACAAAGAGATGGATGTAATTTTAATTTTTTTTTTTGGAGAAAATAAATATTCATTTGTACACAAATGTATTTTTGTCAGATTTGTAAACTAATTTTGTATATATGCTAGCCTACTTCGCTTGTTGGTCATCGAGCGACCTCTAGTGGCCGAATGGAGATAAGACACACATTTTATTATCTCTTATTTTTCTCTTTTCCATCCATGTAAAAACAATAAATATCATATCAGGTTTGCATATTACCTAGTTTTTTCTTTTTTTGCGTATTGCAGTGGTGCTACAGACATTGATTGTTTTTATATGAATATTCTGTGGGCACTGGACACATTGGTCCTACAGACACTGAATGTTTTATATTAATGCTCTTTACAGGGCACACAAAATCCAAACCTGACGCCTGTTTCACACATACTCCATATGCAGTGCGTTTGCGTTGCGTATTTTTTTCCGCACCGATGTTAACAGATCAGAGCGTTCACACTGCATGCGGTTGTTGTCCGGCGGTGCGTTGCAGATGCGGTGCGTTTGCAGCAGTGCAGCGATCGTTTCGGCACAGAGTCTATTTTTGCTGTGATGGAATCCGGAACAGCAGATTGTTTGTGGGCAAAATGAACGTGAAATGCCATTAAATTTTAATAAATTCATAATTTACGCACAATTAATGTGTGATAGGCCTACTTTGTACACAGTAAATTAGACAAATAAATCCAATAAAGAAATAAAAAAGGAAAATACATAAATGAGCACAGAACTTCTATAAAACTTGCATAATGCGATCAGATTTGGGGTTTTTTCCCTACAAAAATTACTTTTTATATCTTTGGAGGAAGGAGGGGGAGTTTACTCGCATCAGCCAATCATTCTGAAGTATTTAATGTGCCGGTCACTGTCAAGACGAAGTTCTGAGACAAGGTGGTGATATGCTCCAAGTTGTCTTCTCCGCTGGTTAAGTGGGTGAACCCACACTCGTCTCCTCCTTCTCCGTAATCTTCGTAATAACATAGCGTGACCACCTTTCTCTTGTCAACAACACGCAACATAAAGAGAGTTATACAATGCTAATAAATCTGTCTCAAGACATCCAAGCATTCACATTTACAAAACACAGAATGGGAAACTATTGTTGTATTGTTTTTGCATAAAATCGAGGATTGAACCGGCGTCAGCATACGGAGTATGTGTGAAACAGGCGTTACAGTTTCCAGACAAGCATTTTTTTATTTGGAAAATAATACCTAAACATAAATTAAATAAATAAATAAATAAATAACCTAAATACTCTAGTACCTAAAGAATAAGAACTAGTACTTCAAGAATAAGTACTTAGTGGAAAATATACTAGTACCTAAAAAATAAGTACTAGTAACATGAAAATAGATACTAGGGCGGTTTGCTGATTAAATGTTAAAACGGCTTGCCATACAGGGGACTGATTGTAAGTCACGGGACTACTGCGGTGCTTTTAGAAAGCTTATGGTATATTGAAAATAGCAGTGTAATACGCAGACCAATGATGTCAGTCTGTTATTGAATGACTGAGCAGAGGAGATTGTGGGTGTGGCAGACTTGCAGGTGGTGACCAGCCAGGCAAAAACGTTTCTTTTTCAGCGGTGGTTGTTAGGCGTTCAACCGTGTTGTCGATCATTACTCCGATTTTATTCACTTTAACAATTTTTTGTTATGTATTTTTGAAAATGTTTAACTTTGGAATACAATACCCTACAAATCTGAGGTTTTATATTACAATTTAATACCGACAATCAAAAGTTCGCTTAAATACACAATACCCCGCAT
Organism: Enteromius paludinosus; assembly: GCA_032361165.1. Lineage (NCBI taxonomy): Eukaryota > Metazoa > Chordata > Actinopteri > Cypriniformes > Cyprinidae > Enteromius > Enteromius paludinosus. Next base: position 3,694,080 of record JAUMHQ010000045.1, on the reverse strand, counting down.
TGAACATTTGATTAATATTATTTAATACGTTTATTTTTTTTTTTAATTCACTTGTTCGTATTTTTATTTATTTAATATAATTCCTTATTTTTGAGACTGGCAGGAAGCCCCGTTGGCCTGATATCTCATTTTCGCCTGGAAAGTCTCCTCCCTGCTGCTAGTCTGAGGCCGTCGGCTTCCTCTGCAGCGCTTGGCTGTCCATAAGCTGCTAAATGTTTTTTTTATTCCTTTATATTTCCCACATACAAACAGGAAAATAGATAATATTCGAGGACAGAAGTATCACTGTGGAGTGGAAAGCTCGAGGGATACCCTTCTGTCGGATCTGCGTCGGCGCCGTGCCACATTTGTTCAGTACTTTAGCTCCAGAAGCTAACGGTTGACGAGACTGAAAGCATCGGCACGAGTAAGACGAGCATCTCCTTCGCCCCTTACACATCCCATAACTCACAGCTGTGCGCGTGCTGACCGTTCCGTTCACCGTTTGCGTTTTAAGACGGCTGAAGTGTATTTATATGGGATTAGAAGTGTTGCTTTTGCAGAGTGAAACTGTAACGCGTGCGGCCGCGCGGTGGGGGATGGGCGCCCTGGTTTCTCGCGCCGCGCACGCGAGATGGACGTTGACAACAACTAGCTTTTATTCAACCGACTAGTTAGCTGCGTTGCTATGGAAGCAGCCACGTGCTGCAACTAGAATCGCTCATTTTTTTTGCATTTGTTAGGGGAGTTTGTTGTTTCCGGTGACGTTTATCCACGATGCGCATTAGCCGTAAGCTAATAATCGAATGACATGCAATGGCGCTTCCGGCAGGGTTTTAGCGTGATGGTGGTTACGTTCAGATAATAAAAAACTGATACTAATCTTAACTCCTTAATTGTTTTATTAACTCAATAAATTTAATTGTCTTATAATTTAAGTTAATTTACTCGTTGTAAAGGGGTTCTTTCAGTGGAGACTTTATATACTCGACTTGTTGACGAGCGTTTGTCACATAATGTCAACGTATAGTTTATTATATTATCATTATAGGTTATGGGAGCTGTATAATTAGGATTGTGCTCTTTAATGTAATTGATTACTTTATTTTAGTCTGAAGGACAAGGACATTTAACTATTTGAAACAAATGCGTACAATTAATTTAAAATAAGTTTGTTAGCCTAACTAATGATACGTTTATTGGTTGAATACTTGTAACGAGTAGAAAAGTAATGAAATGTTCCATATTAAAAACTAAATAATATAACTTTTTCACAGTAAATAGGGGAATTGTATAGATGCCTTCAAAATTTCTGTGTGGGTGGGTCCGTCACATTTGGGGTCCATGGTGGCATCTAAAAAAAGTGGAAAAACCTCGGCGCTAAATGACTTGAGAATTGCATGCTAACAAATTACACAGACAAATAAAAGTGTACTAAAATCAGTTCCAAGTGTGAGGCATTTCATATCCTCAGACTGATCATCTAGGTGATTTAATAGGACATTATTTGGCTATTTTGAGATTATTAATATTATTGTGACTGGGGTAAATACTGTACTCGCATCATTTTACCAAGTGTCAATCTTCCAACAGCCTAGCCAGTGCTCTTCCTTTCAAATAATGTTGATGGATTTTGAGTAAACTTTATACACATCTTATTTGGTTTGTGTCCGGCATCGGTCAGCCATTTAAAGCCCTTATCTTTCAACCACTAGTGCAGTTCAAGTATCATTCTAGTAGTTTCAGAGGCTTGTTTTAGGTTGATCTCACTATCTCAGCGTTGGCTGGCAGTTCAGCTGTTTGATTGCTTTGTGATCAGAGCCAGTACACTCCGATCCAGAGCCAAAGTACAGCGAAAAGCGGAATACCGGATACTTTGCAGAGACCACACGTGTGTCTGTGTGAACGTGACGCCTATGTTGTCTTTATGTAATTGTATGAATACTACATTTTGTGTTTGAAATGTGGGAATAGAAGAGTTTTAGGCCTGAAATGTTGTAGTTATCTACTTTTACTTATTAATTTATATATATATAGTTGACATAAAAATTGGACTTAAAAAAATAATAAAAAAAATAAATTTCCAGAAATCTAAAAATTGAAATTTGAGATAGCTGGAGGTTTTCTAAACTGTGTGTGTGTAGGTAGGTAGGTAGATAATTTATGATTTGCTTAAAGCTAAATTATTCTAATAAATGCAAATTGCTGAAATAACCTCGCTGAGTTAATTGATGATGTTAACAAACATTTTCACTTGTGTTCTGTTTAACTGTTGCCTATAGAAGACTCACTGTAAATCTGATTGTAGCTAATACATTGTCTGTTATTGACAGGCTGATTTGACTTTGCTCCCATGGATCGCAGGAGTATGAGCATCTAATCCACACTTGGTATCATGGTAAGTGAGTGTCATACTATATTAACAGGGATTCTTAAAATTCATGTAAACGTCTCAGATTTCACCTTCTGAAGTCATTAGATGTCTTAAATGTCCTTCACTGCATGAAAAGTAGTTTGAATAGGTCTTTAAATTGATGACAGAATAACATTTAAAATTTCTGAGGTAACTGCTTTTGAGATGATTGGGTCTTAAAAAACATTTACAAATAGACAGTTTTGCTGTCTAAATAATCAGAGATTTTTTTTCCTTCAGAAAACAAATTGTGGTCCGTGATTACTTTGTGTGGTAAAAGATTTAAATATAAATACATTTTAGCCAGACTGATCCGCCACTGCTTGAGAATGCTATGTTGTGTAAGCCCATTTTATTTGATTGTCAAAATGGAAACCGCTGCACTTTTCGGTGCCGTTGACACGTCGTAAACAGCAGGGAGTCGTGTCATGTATGATGGGTTGCTGTTTTACGTGAAGGCTTATTAGACAGTGAAAGAGGCTTAAAGACCAAACAAGAGGCTGTATAAGTGCATCTGGAGTATTTCCTCTTGTTTAACACATGCCGTTCTTTCCATCACAATATCCGTCCCTGCTGTGTAGCTTCCTAACAGTTCTTTCCAGTGGTGGGCAAATGGCTGGAAAATTTCCCCAGGGCTCAAATGGGCTTCCATGAGAAAGTTCAGTCGAGGAGGTCAGGTTTAGTTCTCTGTTTGGTTAAAAGGTGTGCATTGTTTATGTGGCCTGATTTCCCGGGTTTACTAATTCCCAGCCAAGGTGGCTAGATGATAAGAAACATAATATAATAAAAAAGTAACAAAGGTAAATTGTACAAGGCAGACAGATTTCTATCCATCTATCTATCCATCTAATGCTTGTATTTTTTCAAAAAAAAAGTGTTAAAGCAGCAGGCAAAATTATAATCCAACAGTTATAAAGCAAAACAATAAATAAAATGCATGACTAATAAATTACAGGTAATTTAAAAAAAAATTATTTAGTTATTATTTAATTTTATTTATTTATTTATTTATTTAGAGCTATCAGCTGTTGAAAGGTTAGGGAAACTTTTTAAATATTGTACAATTTAAATAATCTGTTTTCTATGTTATATTTAATAAATATAAGTATATTTAATAATAAATTGAATTCGAAGTCATGAACCTTGCTGGTTTTCTGCTTAATATAAAACAAAAAAAAAAAAACTTTGGGGGAAAAAAAGAAACTTTTGAAACATTATACATTCATGTCCTTGTTTGTTGATGCTCTTGGTGATGCACAGTAACACCTATGCCTTTGCTTTCCAGGCTCCACTCTCGCCTTGACCTCTTGGTTCACCCAGGATCCAAAATGAGCATAAGCAGTGATGAGGTCAATTTCCTGGTCTACAGATACCTGCAGGAGTCAGGTGTGTATCTGATCATTATCTGCACACTAGCGTCTTCATTTCAGCTAACAGCACATACTGTGGGTACCCTGTTTTATATTGCATGAAGTGGCAGGTTTTTGCGCTCTTGTAATGTTGATTTCCAGCTAATTAATTAGTAGTTTGACCAACTAACAAGCCACCCAGAACACCCTAGAACCCTCATTACAAACTAAAAACCACTCAGAACAATAGCAACTGCATTTAAACTCCTTGGCAATTATCCACACCTTTACAGTTGTTTTGGGGACACATCACTCAGAATCCGTAGTATGATATTTTAACGATTTATTAGCCATTGGATAACAATAGACATTTAGTAGCCTAGCATTAAATGTAGTTATGCAAGAATGTAGTATGCACTATTTGTAGGGTTGTTTAAAACACAAATACAAATAATTTTCTGGTTACTTTAATTTAAATGATAGTACTTTATTTATTGTAGCACCTCAAAATAATAATTTTATGCTTTTGTTACAAAGAATAACCCTAGTTTAAAATCAGTTGACAAAATTGGGTCAGGAGGACTGTTACCGATTATGTAACATTTCTACACTTTCTTTATTGACTTTGAACCAGTGCCAATACTTTTGACTTCTTCCTAAATGGTAGCAGGAGCTGTCTTCCTTTCCCCTGCAGGCTTCTCCCACTCAGCGTTCACCTTTGGCATAGAGAGCCACATCAGCCAGTCCAACATCAACGGAGCTCTAGTGCCCCCTGCTGCCCTCATCTCCATCATCCAGAAAGGCCTGCAGTATGTGGAGGCTGAAGTCAGCATCAATGAGGTCAGCGTTGGTAACGCTACAAGATATGGATATTTCGCTCTTTGTCCATTATATATGCAAAATACGCTCATTCTGAAAAAAGGTGCTTAAACCTTCTTGCACCTGTTGTTTAATGTCACAGGACGGTACTCTGTTTGATGGACGACCGATCGAGTCACTGTCGTTGATCGATGCCGTGATGCCAGACGTGGTGCAAACAAGGCAGCAGGTGTATAAGGATAAGCTGGCTCAGCAGCAGGCTGCCACCGCCTCCAGCACCACAGCCGCCGCCGCTGCCAAGAACGGAGAGAGCACGGCTAATGGAGAGGAGAACGGATCTCACACGCTGTCTAGTGAGCTCACACCCTACATTAATTTGTCAAAACTGTTGGAATTGTCAATAAGGACAAAAAAAGATTGTCAGACAGCGCTTATCTTTACTCATGAAGGCTTTTCACGATATTAATGTTTAGCCTAACCATTAACCTCTGGTCATTCTCAACCCTGCGATGAAGTGAATCCTGGGTTATTGTTTTCTGTCTTTACCCTGGGTTAGGTGTTAATCCTGGATTGTCAGGTTGTGAGAATTCACACAGTACATTTGTGAACACCAGATTAATGTTCTTTGCAGATTTGTGGCATCAATACATTTTATTGATGAGAAGAGAGAATTGTGATGCGTTGTAATCACTTTAATAATGCATTGTGAGCTTATAATAATGCCTCTTCTTTTGACAGACCACCACTCAGACATGATGGAGGTGGACAGGGCGGTGGAGATCCCGGCCAGTAAAGCCATGGTGCTGCGGGGCCACGAGTCTGAGGTCTTCATCTGTGCTTGGAACCCTGTCAGTGATCTGCTGGCGTCTGGGTCAGTATTAAGCCAAGGTCACTGTTTATTTTCTCAAACAGTGAATTTGAATACAGTGTTCTGTCATGAAACTCTAGATGGTCACAGAATTATAGTTTCTGTCTCAATCTGATATAATGACCCCATTATTCACATGGCGCAGCTGATTAATTTCTTTTGCACCAGCAGCCAATGGTTGCTGCACATTATTGAAATACTTGGCTATAAATGTTGCAGTCTGCTTCAGAAACCAGGTCCACCTTTATAGATCTGCTGCAGAGTAATTAATGTATGTTAAATTTAAAGGGGTCATTATGATGCTATTTCATAGATCATTGTTTGGTGTATGTGGTGTAACAGAATATGTTCACATGCTTTAATGTTCAAAAAACACATAATTTTTCTAATACTGTACATTATTGTATTAAGTTATGTACTTCTATGCCCCGCATCCCTCTAACATGCACTCAAGTCTGCTCTGTGTTTTCTTACGATCAGCTCTGGAGACTCAACCGCACGGATCTGGAACCTGAGTGAGAGCAGCGCAGGAGGATCCACTCAGCTGGTGCTGCGGCACTGCATTCGGGAGGGGGGGCAGGATGTACCCAGTAACAAAGACGTCACCTCACTGGACTGGAATGTGAGTTCCTGGGACTAGCGCTTATGAACTGCAGTAACCGTGCTTTTGCCCCTGAGCCTCTTTCTTGTTTCCTTACACTTCATACACAGAACAAATTCCTGAAATTCATCTTTTTCTGCCTCTTGTTTTTGCCAGAGTGAAGGTACACTCCTTGCCACAGGATCCTATGATGGCTTTGCCAGGATATGGACTAAAGATGGTGAGCTTTATTAACTTGCAAAACATTACATCATCAATTACAAAATCCTGTTTATTTAATAAGTATCTCATAACCGGCAGGTAATCTTGCCAGTACATTGGGGCAGCACAAAGGTCCCATATTTGCTTTAAAGTGGAACAAGAAAGGAAATTTTATCCTCAGCGCTGGTGTTGATAAGGTACAGTATAATCTTATGTATTTATTATATACCGTCAAAATGTGCGGTTGAGATGCTAATGTGAATCTGCACCTTTCAGACCACCATTATTTGGGACGCACACACAGGAGAGGCCAAACAGCAGTTTCCATTCCATTCAGGTGAGTAACAGATATCACCACAAGCAGGACATTCTTGCTAATCCAGCTGAGAACTGAGGGAAAATGCTGTATGAAATGCACACATTAATAAACCTATGCATGGCAGGTTTTCTTAGCTGTAGTGTTTGTGATGTGAACTCAGGATCTTAACTCTTTCTCTGCCATCGACGAGAAATCTCGTCAATTGGGTTACAATGCTTCCTCACCAAAGACGAGTTTTTACGGCATGTTCTTGCTGTATTACTGTAAAGGAAACCCTTAGCGCATGTCCTGAGTGAGTTACGGGACTTCCCAGATACCGGCTCGAAAAAAGGCCCATCGTCATTAACAGAAGGATCAGAAACAATATAGATCTTATATGTAGATCATGTTTTGATCATTTTGAATCTGATAGTGACGAAGTAGGCTAGTCAGTGTCTTGGATAGATTTATATCCCTGCGATAAGAATATAATATGTATGTAAGAGTGTGTGTGTATGATCTATATATAAATAGTGTGTGTGTACACATAGGTACAGATTAGGGCTGGGCGATATGGCAAAAAAACTGATAACGATTTTTTTTCCCATATTGAACAATCTCGATTTTTAATCATTATTTTTTTTTTACCAGAAGACAATAAAGCAAATAGCATGTTTTAACAAGAGCCATATAGAAAATGCCACAACTAACAAGTAGTTTTGCGTTGTGATTACGCAATGACGTCATCATGCAAAGTAATATGATAATAAGAACCTATTTATTGT
>JAUMHQ010000045.1:3658889-3673635 GCA_032361165.1 Enteromius paludinosus | reverse complement strand
GCTACATACCTTCTATGTACATATCAGAGAACAATTTAAAATATTCTCTCAATGCATTCTATGGCACCTTTAAAAAAAGTTTCTTAATTTTTGATTGATCTCACTCACTGATAATTATTTGAAGTTAAAGTTGTCATTACATTTGTTTTTCAGACACTTCGGAAGTACCTCATTGGTGTTTAGTCTTGACACAGGCTCCAGCATCAATGGCAGCTGAACAATCACAGTACCAGACTGTCTCCTCGTCTCATATTGAAACCCAGACTTGGACAAGGTTTGAAGGTCGCTATGACTCTAAACGAAGTCAAGAATCTCACGAATCGCAACAATAGCCAAAGTTGAGAGGGGCCATGATATTTTTCAAAATGCCTAGATTCAAAAAACACCAACTACGGCTAGTAATGATATGCTTTAGTAGCTTAATGCTCATGACCTATTGGGAGCAGATTGACAATAACGTTATATCCCATGTTATGTCTTTCTCATATCGCTACCTGCTCAATGACTTCATGTTCATTAACGCAAGCTTTAGAATCAATCCCGAAGACGCTTTCAAGTACAACAATCACAGATACCTAATAAACCACGAGAAGACGTGCGGTGAAAGGGACGTTCTGCTCCTGCTCTTTGTGAAAAGCTCCTCTGAGAACTTTGAGAGAAGAAAAGCCATTCGCTCAACTTGGGGAAACGAGGCGTACGTTGAAAGGACGCTGGGTGTTACTGTAAAGGTGTTGTTTGCTCTTGGCCTCCATCCTGAACCAGAACAAAGAAAACTACTTAAGGTGAAACTGCTGTTGGAGGACCAAAGATATCATGACCTCATTCAGCAGGACTTCATGGACACCTTTCACAATCTTACTCTGAAGCTACTTTTGCAGCTTGGCTGGAAAGAAACCTACTGCCACCGTGCTCAGTTCCTCATGTCTGCAGACGACGACGTCTTTGTTCACATTCCCAACTTAATTCACTTCTTGCAAGGGATTGGCCGTAGTAAAGCCAAGGACATTTGGATAGGAAGGGTGCACCGCGGTTCACCTCCCGTCCGAGACAAAGAGAGCAAGTACTATGTGTCCCAAGACTTGTACCCGTGGTTGTCTTACCCGGATTACACCCCTGGATCCGGGTATGTCCTCTCCAGAGATGCAGCTACCAAAATATTCCAAGCTGCGCTTACCATAAATGCCTCCTTTCACATTGATGACGTCTTCCTCGGGATCTGCGCCAAAGTGATAGACATTGCTCCCAAGGACCATGCGTTCTTTTCAGGAGAGGGAAAAGCTCCTTATCACCCTTGTATCTACAACCAGATGATGACTTCTCATGGACACGTCGGAGACATTCGGGAGATGTGGAAGCGCATAACAGAAGCTGAAGTTGGTCAGATACCCTCAGGTGTGATTGGGAGGCTCTACTGCACTGTCTCGAAAGTGAGGCTCCTGTGTGTACCGTTCCTGTCAAACTCGTACCCATGTAAGGCAGCTTTTTTTGAATATGATAGTTATTAAAATTTTAATAGAACTCTTTTAGGATTACTAGAGTAAACTTTTTCACAAGTGGGTTAGATTGGTTCGGTAAGGAATACAGGGTTTTCAAAGAAAAAACAAAAATGGTAATTTACTGCAGTTAACATGAAATAAAGTTAAAGATTAAGATGAAAGGAAAGTACAGTGTTCCCTGTGCAACATGTAATTTATATTCAATATTATATTCATATTTATCATCTGTGTGTTTGTACATAAATATGCATATGTTTTTTTACTGGATGTTGGAGCCTATCCCAGTGCCTCGACACGAATGGATGGCCGGTCCAATCTATATCTGATTGGAAATGGAAATATAAATTAAGTTAAAGCTGAGTTATGTTTTAAAATTGATCCTAAAACATTCTTCTGTCATGCCACACATTACACTCTGAAGAGTACGCATTGTGGTTTTCCTGTGTGTTTTCTTTTAAAAGCAGATTAGATTATTTCTTGTCAAGAATGTGTTAAAATAATTAGTTTTAAATAATTAAACTGTTTTTGATATGTGTGCACCTTATTGGACTGGTATAAATTCTTAATATATTCCTAAATACAAAAACACAGTTAATGGTTATCAATGTAATCATCAATGTGTATAAAAAGATTAAAAAACTCTGATTGGAATAAGGTGAATGCAGTTTTTGTTCTTGCGGACTGGTTTTGCTTTACAGGACACTTTAAGGCTTCGGATGTGTCCTCTGTAGCTACACACGAAAATGGGAAGATTTGCATTTCAAATGTCCTCAATAGGAAACGTCTGAAGGTACAAACCTGAAACTTAAAGGTGAAAATTGCTTTCGGAAGAAAGGTATATCTGATTATTGCCTGGTGAGTGATTCATGCACATATACAAACAGTGTTGACACCCTCTGCTAATAGAGTGCTGTGGTCGTAGTCATATTACACCAGCCTGGAAGTTAATTGCCCTGGGGTGCGTTTCCAAAACAAAGCAACAATGGTTGTAAGATTCATTTCCACAACAGTTCTATGGAATTTGCAACCATTGTTATCCAGAAGCGTTTTTGAAAAGTGATTGGTTCTCGCTTTAAAAAAATAAATAATAATCTACAAACAGTTATGACTGGCACAAGTTTAATTCTTAGTGTACGGGTTTAACGTTTTGTGTCCCAGAAATCCTCTGTAGCCATATCATTTAATTTGTAAGCAACCTATTTTGGGCTACAAAATTAAATCCACTCAATGGGCTCGGACCTCTAAACTCCAGAGAAGACAAATCTGAAGGCATAGGAAGTGACTGGAAAAAAATTAATAAAAATAAAATAAATTGAGTCAACTTAAAACAGAATGAGTGCTGAAAAACGAATAAAGTCCCTTTACCCCAACTCGCCTTAAAATTAGGTAATCTCTAATGGCAAATCTTCCAAGCATTAGATTTGTTTCCCTCCTCCCCAACACCAGTAAGAAATGAGATAAGGACCAGTAAAAGGAAGCGAAGGTATGGCGTATGCATTATTCCGACAAGACCGGAGTTTATTTATTCCAAAACATACATCTAGTTCAACTAAATGTGACACCAGACAACAAGTCATGGACAGAATCATCCTCTTTATTGTCAAATGGGCCAAACACTACATGGAACATTGAGCTAAGGTGTCAAGACCCACCTTTGAAGAGGACTTCACAAAAAGAAGTACTTGATAAAACAATATACATTTAAAGTAGACATTCCACAAAACTAAAAAAGTGCCTTTATATATATATATATTACTAAATAAGTGAAGAGAACCAAGTTATACTGCACACATATGTTAGCATAACATAATTGGCAGACTTAATGCAGCACTTGTATCTTTTAGTCCACAAGTAAATTACTAAACGATGAAGAACATCGAACACGTACATTTTAAACATACTAGGAAAAAAATACCTGAAAAAGAATACATGTAAAGAACCCATGTTTTGTAAACGCCACCACCAGTAAATACTGATATGGTTGGAGTCTACAACAGTCCACACAGAGAGTCAACGCCACGTATCAAATTCTTAAGTCAGATCCGCAGCCAGCATTGAGGAGAGTAGGGTTTTTTTTTTTCCCCTTCCAATAAAATAAGCGCAAATGGAAGTGATCATTCAACAGCTATCCCCTGCACTCAAATCTCCAAAGTTTAAATCAGGTCAGCGACATTCATGGGCATCTCCTCAACAGTTGTATTGTAAAACGTCTCAATGTCTCGAAGAATCCTTTTGTCTTCTTCAGTAACGAAGTTTATGGCTACACCTTTTCTGCCAAAACGACCTCCTCGGCCGATCCTGAGAAAATGACAATTGTAGCCAAACAGACAATGTTAAAATAAAATTGTTATATGCGGACAGTGAAGAACTTGTCAACGTCTGAAGGTTTTACTCACCTGTGGATATAGTTCTCACGATTTGTTGGCAAGTCATAGTTGATGACAAGTGAAACTTGTTGCACATCAATCCCACGAGCCTGAGAAACAGGAATATCTGGGTCAGCAAAGCTTAAAACAACAAGATGAAAAATAAATAAAGTTGAGCTTGATTCTGGACAGACATAACTTTTCCATGGTGATTACTAGTGTACAATATGCATCTCAGAGGGCTAAAAACTACTTAAAATCTTGTCAATTTACAAGATTCATGAACATTTAATGAGCAATTTAGAGTTGAATCTTCTTATAAGTTACAATAATGCCCATCTTTGTTGTATGACAGGGCCATTTTTTGGGGGGAGGGAACGCAACAAGCCTTTCAGAAAACAGCTGGACTCACCAGTAAATCTGTAGTTATGAGCACTCTGCTAGAGCCAGACCTGAACTCTCTCATGATTATGTCTCGTTCCTTTTGATCCATGTCTCCATGCTGAAAAACAGAGACTGCTTTAACCAATGAAAGTCATTGAAAGCACCAGACTGGTTTAAAAACTCTGGACAAGTATGATCAGTAATGTTTAAAAACAAATATCTCCATGAGAGGTCAGTCCCGAAAGATGGTATGCCATCATTTCATACCTTGTCCAGCAATAACATTGTGCAATCAGTCTCGCAGATCAATCCCTGGCCTACCATTAACATTTCCTGCCTCTTTTTTTTTAACACGAGTATGTACATCAACGTACCAGAGCAGACACAGTAAAGTCTCTGGCATGCATCTTCTCAGTCAGCCAGTCAACCTTTCTTCTTGTGTTCAAGAAGATAACAGCCTGGGTGATTGTAAGGGTCTCGTAGAGGTCACAGAGTGTGTCCAACTTCCACTCCTACAGCACAAGTTGTAAATTAGCATTAGCAGAGAGTCACCACAAGGTGTCATCCCACATCCACATCCTGTGAGTTCATGATTTGTGTAGCACAAAATCTCGAGACCTTGGACACCGGACATTAAGAAAGAGGTCCGTCCTAGACTCATTCCCGACGGTGTGCTTTTGCTCTTCCTTCTTTAAGATTAACCAGTACTAGCATGAACACCAGAGCAAGACCAGAAGGTCTCGAGCTGGTGATTTTAGCATGGCGCTTTAAAAAGAAGGGACATGAAACATTAGAGGAAACCAGGTCCTCACCTCTCGTTCTACATTGATGTAAAACTGCTTAATACCCTCTAGAGTCAGCTCCTCCTTTTTCACCAGGATGCGAACCGGTTCACGCATGAACTTGGTGGTCACCTCCAGCACATCAGCAGGCATGGTGGCTGAAAGCAGCACAACCTGGCGACAAAAGGCACTGTTAAAAGCAGGAACAAAAATTATTCATTTCTATAAAAACAATTGAATTCTGAACACACTAGTTAAAGATTCTGCATTTATTGCAACTGGTAATCGCGAGGGATTTTCAGCATAAATGTTGGGAAAAAATAAACTAAGCAGTTGATTTGACATCTTTAACGACAGCAGCACCTGAGCTGCAAAAACTCTGAACAACGAGTAATGCTTGTGCTCTTAAGCATGATTTGATACGTTCATGATTAAGTCATTTTCAATGAAAGAAAGAAAAATGTTTTAATATGGCAAAAGTGTTGCTCTGGACCTTGAAACATAAGCCACTGGACATTAAGAAAGAGGTCCGACTGCGTTTCATTTCCGGTGCAGGGCTATTGCTCTTCTTCCACAGGATACTCTGCTAGCATTATTGCATAAACCAGGAGAACCTAGAATCTGCAATTTTAGCACAGTTCTTTTGAGTGGAAGACACCTCAATCGAGAGAGTCACCATTGAGCGCATCAAGACATTGACTTACTTGGATGTTTGTGCTTAACTTCTGGAAAATCTCATAGATTTGATCCTTGAACCCACGACTTAACATTTCATCGGCCTCATCAAGAACAAACATCTTGATCCATTTGGGAGCTGTTTATAAAAGAGGGGAAAAAATACATTTGTGTAATTCAAACTCTTACTAAACAGTTACAACATGGGGTTCAATGTATGATCAGTTAAGTTAAATATCTCCATAATAGGTCAGTCCCGAAAGATGATGCCATCACGTCATACTGCATCCCAACTGGGCATGCCCGTTTAAGTCTAATTTATTTGCATTCACTGCTTACACAGATATCTCCGGTTCAGCATGTCAAACACCCGGCCTGGCGTGCCAACGACGATGTGTGGAGCCTCTGCCTGGAGTTTTTGCATTTCGTTCCGTACATTGGTGCCTCCAATGCAGGCATGGCAAGAAGCGCCCATGTAGTCACCCAAGGCCAGGATAACCTTCTGAATCTGGGAAGCAGAGAGTAGGGGAAAAAGTGAAATAAAAACACTTAATTTCCTCAAGTACTGATGTGTACGAGTCACTGCACACCTACAAAGCCAAATATTGGACCAGTATAACCAGTTGAAAAGGTAACAATCCCAAAAACGATATACCATCTCACTTTTGGCCACAGCTTCATTCTGTTACAAATCAACTGGCGGTCCAACAAAACCAGACCATTATCTAAAATTGCATCTCATTTCCAACCACTTACAGTAAACACTTCTGTACTCAAGTAAATTATTCTGGCTGAAGCACTAGCTAACAACTTCCTGCCAAAAAAAAAAAATTTATTATACAAATTAAAATTACATCCACATTTAATGACTCATGGAGCAGGAAGAACAGCAAAAGAGTACCTTGAAATCGGGCTACTGCCAGAATATGCCGCCTTGGTCTGAGACACTAAGTTTATGGTGACCTCAGGTACAGCATACCTGCTGAGCGAGCTCTCGGGTTGGTGCCAGGACCAGAGCCTGAGTCTCTTTCTGCTCAATCTCCAACTGCTGCAGGATGGAAATGGCAAACGTGGCCGTTTTACCAGTGCCTGACTGCGCCTGAGCGATAACATCATATCCTACGGGCCAATATAAAAGAGTGACTCAAACTCATGCATCGCATACATATATCTTGCTTACTGAAAAAGCATGGAGCAAATGTTGAAAGCAACTGAATTTGTTGGTACCTTTTATGCAAGGGATTATAGCTCTCTGCTGGATTGCCGAGGGTTTCTCAAAACCATAAGCATAAATTCCACGAAGAAGAGTTTCCTTCAGGTTCATGTCATCAAAATTGTCCGTAATCTCGTTCCAGTTGCTCTGTTAAAATAGGAGACCTCACTTAATGAACTCAGCACACCAAGTACAGACAATAGCCTTACCGTAAACTAATGGGAGAGGGTTATGTGCGCCCTTCAAAAATCATATCAAACTACAAGTACACCTGAGAAGCACTGTAATACAGTTACAGTTGGGATTTTCAATAAGCATGACAGTTTGTCACCTTTTAAATGGGAACAAACAAGGCTTTTGCTGCCTTCACATGTTCTCAAACTTCCTACATCTGAATTCATAATTAGGTGCACGCTGCTTTCAAGTGTTTATAGCAGGAACGATCAACAATTACAGGACACCGGTGTGGCCGGTTTCATAAAATGCTTTAAGTAGATTTATAAATTTGTCATTTAATGTTCTTCTAAAAGGCTTGTCATTATTTCACAATGTAAATAGGTCTAATTTGAATCTGAAAAATAAGAACAAGTCTGCCCAACTAACGGTTAGACATGAGGGAAGGAGTCGTAAGACAAAGGCTTGCATAAAGGCTGATTTTCATGCAACTGGTTGGTTCATGGTTTTGCTTATTTCATGGGGAACAACTTGTTAAAGCGAAAATTCACTAAACATTAAATGAATATCCAACAGATTCTGAAAATAAGCTACTAAATGACAACCCACTCACCAAGTTTACTGATGAATCTGAAATGTCAAATAAATGTACTGTGTAACTATGCATCAAATGGTTATTTATAGATGCATATATGGCTGTTAAGGCAAGAGAATTCAATAGATATTATGGGGTGGAAAATAAGTCAATGCAGCATCACTTATTCTTAGTTTGTTTCCTTAAACTAATGCAACCATTAGTTTGTAATATTGACACTCGCAGGAATTATGAAATATCTATGCTACCAAAAGGTTGATGTCATAAAAAGACATTAAAGCAAAAAATAACTATATAGTGATATATTGTTACACAGAAATAAAATGATTGTATCAAGATACGTTTTTGCTCATATCATCCACATGACTAGTTTTCCAGGAACAAGTGTGAATTGAGATCATTCATGTCCAATTTCCAACTAGGAAACTTATAACCATCATAATTCAGATGGCAACTTGTGAAGGTGTGCTCACATTTATGCATGCACACCAAAATCCAGGGTGCTTTACAGGAAACCACGTGCTCCACAAATTTGCTGTGATCCCGAACTACGCTACGTGGTTTAAAAGTGAGCTGTGATGCATGCATTGCTGATATGTATTAAAACCAGTTATTTTATTAAAGCCACTAGATCACCCTTCCAGACTTCACTAGAAAACAAACCTCGATGACACCATCAGGCTCCATTCCTTCAGGCCCCCCATGGTCTCGATCTCTTGAGCTACAAAAGAATATATAAAAACAATGGAGTAAACAACAAGAAGTTTCTAAAACAAAGTTGGTTATTACTTAACTCAGACCGTTAGGAAACGCGCGTGCAAGCGGGTGCACGTTCCAAAAAACGCCACGTGGACGACTGTTAACAAACAATAACCGCCTTAGTAAATAACTGGTTGTATTCAATGAAAAGGACTTAGTCATGGTCTACCTTAAAGCCTAGGCCCAAATTCGGTTCGACTTATTTACAGTAGAACCACCTCGTCACGTTTGATATGTTTCTACTAACTTATAAATAACGTTATATGATAATTTTTCACTCTCTGTAAAAAAAAAAAAAAAATGGCTTAATTCAAAAATAAATTTAAAAAAAGCATAACTACGCCTTTATGAATCCTAACTAACGTACAACATTTAAAGGTAACGTTAGTGAACACACGGCCTCGAAGCATGGAGGCCACGAGTTAGATTTCAGGGTGGGCGTGAAGCCTAGATAAGTCATAATTTCGAGGTTTAATCACGGCAGTTACTAAAAAAAAATTGTGTTAACAGACATTTTAGTCATGAAGGCGGAGTACGTGAGAATACACATGCAAGTTAAGCATTCGTAGCTAACATGCGCTAGTTAGCTGCGCGGCCTGCTTAATATAACAAGCGCCATGTCAAAATTATGCACCGGCGCTATAATTAGCCCAACGCATCTCTAGCTCTACAAGACACACATTTACGGACTGCATTTGACATAAAGTGAATAAAGGTTGCGTGACATGAAGATTTTACCTGTTGTAATCAGCAGAACCGCTAGACATGGTCCGTTCGCGACTTCGGCATTCACTCGGAAAGGAAGAACATGAGAATCTCTGGCGATTTTATGCAACCGGAACTTCTTTCTGTACATTTAGTGTAAAACTGTATAAACGCGCTAGCAGCTACACGCAATTCGCGTTTTATCAACTGGGACAAAATATGTGATGCGAGCTAAATACGTATTAATTTTAGCAGTGTTTATGTTTGTTATTGTCGAAGTTTGCATGGGACTATATGGAGAAGCGCATGAATATTGCACCATTGATAGGGAGTAGTGGAGGCGCTACGGGGTCTCCACAGTTCTGGCCTTGAAATGGGACTGACTTGACAGTCCGCCCTAAAATATGATTTTAATTTGTTCACCCTCGTGTTTCTCTACACCAGAGGCGGACAGTAGTGTAGTAGATGTACTTGAGGATTGTATATAATTTTACTTTTTGAGTATCTGTACTTTACTTGAGTTTTATTTTTTCTGGAATCTTATGACTTTTACGTCACTGCATTTGAAACACAGATATCATACTTTTCACTCCACTACATTTTACCAAGGTCCTCAAAGTAGAAAGTTTTTACTTTATTTTGTGCAAGAACACTACCACATATTTTGTGATGCTGGGTAGGAGTGTTAAAGCCACGTCACTAATTTATGAACATCAATAATCTATTGCTGCACATCAAAAATATATTATTTGGTTTTCCTCATTGTGATGTATGATTAATAAAATGTTGTTCTTGTTTTCCCTCCTATTCATATTCCTGTGAAACATGAAGCCAGGGCTGTTCATAATCATATTTTTGTGAATAACAATGGAAATATACTTATTTTGCTCAAAATAATTTGATTATGAATGTCCCAAAGCGATTTATTTCCAAAAGTTGTTCAGTTTTTTTATTTCTTTTGTTTTTTTAACTTTCATAAAAGCTCTATTTTACACAGATATTACAAACTAGTCAGTGCATTCAGAGGCATGAGGTGTTGCAAGAATAACCTAAAACAACACATAAATAATGAAACTATGCACTGACCGGAAAATGATTCATAACACTTAAGTACTTCTAAAAGCAAGTACTTCTATACTTTCACTTAAGCAAAAATTTTTGCTGACAACTTTTACTTGTAACGCAGTAGTATTTGACTCGTAGTGTTTACTAGTGTATGCTTTTACTCAAGTAAAGGATTTGTGTACTTTGTCTTTCTTTTTCCGTGTAACACAAAATGACTTTTTAAGTGACTTATAGCCTCAGTCACCAGTAATTAAAAGTTTTGTGTGAACAAATTACTCTTTGACTTTATTTGGGGGAAAGAGATATTATGCAACTCAAAGGACAATGGGGGCATGGAGACATTAAATTATGATACCCTAAAGTTTAAACAATATACTTAAAATTGATTAATCTTACAATACTTAAAAAAGAAAGATAATAAGTGAAACACATTCCCAAACTTCTTGTTCAAGTCATTTTTTGTTAAAATGTAAATATTGTATTGACAAAAATTCCAGTAAAACTTTCAAGATTTAGTCAACAAAAGACCCAGAGAATATGCTGTCACCTATCATTCCCCTTAATCAGCACCAGTCTCTTGCTACAATCTTGCTACTGATGGCACTTCTATGCAAATCTGTATTTCTCTTGTTATATGCAATAAAAAAAGGGTTTGTATGATTTATTCCTTTTAGTGATATAGGTTGACAAGACTAATTTATTTATTTATTATATTAATGGCATAGTATAATTGTGTAAACATTCACAAAGATCTAGTTATTTAAATACTGTAGAGTAAAAAAAGCATTAATCAACCTATACTGACTTTGACTTTTATCATTGTATTAATTGATGTTACTTTTCCATTGGAAATCTCAATAACGGGAGAGAGAGAATCTTTGAATTTTAAAGCTACTTTATTCAACAATCTTAATTAAGATACACTCAAAAATATGATTCAAAACAACTTGAGGAAAAATAAGAGAGAGGTAAATTCTCTTTTCCTGGTCTGAGCCTTGAGGGCAGAGAGGTCAAATGTCTCCTGCACACCTTCTGCTGCCGTCGCCACATGAAGAGGGGCTGCACCAAAGCCTCTCCATCTTGAAAAAGTACAGCAATGATTGGGCCTCAACAGAGAATCCTAAAATCATGATCCTTTAGAAAAAGCTTTGCTGATATAAAACATGAGTTTACAATTGGGGGAACAAGTCTTAATCATGTCACCTGTTATGATTATTTGGGTCTTACCATCTCTGGACATACAGTACTGCAATAAAAGATCCGATGGACAAGGCATGGAGGACTTTTACAGCTGTTCAAATTAAACTCACCCATTAAACTGTGGCTAAAAAAAAAAAATCAATAGCATCTTCAACACATTCTTCTCTATGGCTGGGAAATCCAGGGCCCCAAATCTAATCTAAACTATGAACCATGAGAACTTTTCCACCTTGAGTTCTGCAAACACATATGAATCCGTAGAAATGACCCAAGTCTTGGCTACACCTAGAGAGTGACCCCATGCACGATTTAGTGAAAAAACATCAGCTTGATTCAATAATTTGGTTTTGTTTTAATAACTTTAAAACAGAATTGGCAGCATTGTTACTCAATCAAAGAAATTAACATACTTCCACAGAATAAAAATCAGATTGTAAATTGGCAGCACATCTGAGGTCCTCATACAGCAACAAAAAACATTACAGATGCCTATTTCAACCAAATAACTCTGTCGCCTGAATACCAGCAAGCAAGCAACATATATAAACTTGTGCGTAGTTTGGGAAAGAAAGGAAAAACACCATATGTCCTCCTGCCATCAAATATGGACTATGGCTGATCCCTTTTTTACATTTTCAATTGTTCCCTTTATTCATTTGCTTTGCAATTTTTTCTGCTAAGATGCAAATGTATGTGTGTTTATTTATTTATTCATACCGGTTATATATTTTAAGAGAGATTATAGATGTCATGCCAAATCAATAGATGGATAGATATAGTAATAATATGAAATAGTATTTCGTTTATGAACAGCCTACTGAGTACTGCGGTACAAATGTCACTGCGCATGAGCGGAAGTCGGTGCAGGGCAGAGAGGGATAGCGGAAGAGGGAGTCTGGAAATCACAAACATGGTAAATGTGAAAAAAAACACAACAATTCTTTTACTAATGTGTGTTACAGGCACAAAATACCCATAAAGCGCTACGACAAATCCCGTTTAGATATTATCTTGTTTTGACGACGGCATTCCTGTATCTACCTAGCATGAGAGTGGGTTTATTGATGAATTAATTGTAAGACAGCTATAAAGAGCAGGTAGCTTTGAAGCTAGCGAGGTCAAAGCTGTTGGACAGCAAGGCTGTCAAGTTCATTTTACAAACGAGAAGCCGGATTAATGGGCCACTGTAACGGATTATTTGTTTGTTTATCGTTTACAAAACCTTATGCAAACAGTGTGAAATGCTGCTGAAAAGCAGTTCAGTAGACGAGCGCACGTTATGTATGAAGTCTTCGTGGCATAGTGCTTATATTCGTGCTTGCTAGTGTAGAGCAAATCAACTATTTCTATTACTTGTCATTGAATATAAAATTACAGCTATTTGATGTCAATATGCCGAAACTGATACTGATTTTCTAACTGTTACAATATCAATATCTAAGTCAATTTATGCTTTTTTCCCCCCCTTATTACAGAACAAGCTGAAATCCTCTCAGAAGGATAAAGTTCGCCAGTTCATGATCTTTACCCAGTCAAATGAGAAAACCGCATTGAATTGTTTGTCTCAGAATGATTGGAAACTAGATGTTGCCACAGATAACTTTTTCCAAAATCCCGACGTCTATGTACAGAATCTAAAGGGAACACTAGACCGGAAGAAGTTAGAACAGCTTTACAATCGGTACAGAGGTAAGGACTGATTAAAATAGCATTTTTGTGTGGTTAAAAAGTGACTAAACCGTGCTTTGTGTCATTTTCTGTGAGAATGCATCTTACAGTGCATTGATTTTACAGACCCTCAAGACGATAACAAGATTGGTATAGATGGAATCCAGCAGTTCTGTGACGATTTGGGTCTTGATCCAGCCAGTGTAAGTGTTCTGCTAATAGCTTGGAAGTTTCGGGCAGCAACACAATGCGAGTTCTCCAAACAAGAATTCATGGAAGGAATGGCAGAGCAAGGGTATTTATTTATTTATTTTTTATTACTTTTGAGCTCGTGCTTCCCGCTCATCCAATGTCTTACGTGCCGAAATGCTAATCTTTGCCTTTGTTTTGTCAAGGTGTGACAGTATAGAAAAACTTAAAGCACAGCTACCCAGGATGGAGCAAGAGTTGAAGGACCAAGGGAAATTTAAAGACTTCTATCAGTTCACATTCAACTTTGCTAAGAATCCAGGACAAAAGGGCTTAGGCATGTGTTGGGTTCATCCTCGTTTCTTCCTTTTAATTTTTTATTTATAGTTAACTAGTGTTTTTTCAGTTTTATTGTTTTGTTTTTCTCTAGACCTAGAAATGGCAATTGCATACTGGAATTTAATATTGGCTGGGCGTTTTAAATTTCTAGATCTATGGAACAAATTTTTATTGGTGAGTATTGTTCTGTTTATGGCTTTAAGTTATGTGTAGATGTAACTGTTAAATCTATGCTCCACTAGCATCACCAAACTGGAAAAAAACAACATTGTTTGAGCCAATGCATATTAGGGTATTATTAAATTGTATTGTCTATAGACTGGGATACAATACACCAAATTTTTTTTAAGTGTTTGAAGATATTTTTAAAACATACAGTTGCAAAAATGGTTACAGAGCCTGAGGATTGTTCTGGACACCACAAACTTGCGCAAGTCTGTCTATTATTTTCCATAGTTTTAATTGATGTGTCAAAAAGTTGTGTAGTGTAATCCGATCGTAACTGGTAAAAGTAACGTGTTTAATCACTATAAAAACAGGATAAAAATGTTTTGTTTATGCATTTCAGGAGCATCATAAGCGATCCATTCCCAAAGACACATGGAACCTTTTGTTAGATTTCAGCACGATGATCACAGACGATATGTCAAACTACGATGAGGAAGGTCAGTTGGAACTTCTTTCACTTAATTTGTCTTTTGCATGATTATTTCTATACATACAGTGCTGCTTAAATATTTGTTGGAATTTACAATACATTTTTTTTCTATTTCTTTCATAAATTGTATTTCATAAAAATTACCCAAAACATCATTGGTTTTGCACAAAGTCCTAAAAAAACAAATGGAAGTTAATCAATCAAATGAGTCAAAAATAGTTTCAAAAGTTGCAAAAGTATGTCAGTCATTGCTTTCAGTGTCTGGTGTGACTCCCTTATGCTGCAATAACTGCAGGTAAAATTTCTAGTAACTGCTGATCAGCATCTTGTAAAAGAGTTTTAGCCCGTTCCTCAGTACAGAACCACTTCAGCTCTGTGATGTTGATCGGAACATGTTACAAGTAAGGGATAATGTGCAGGCAGCCGGTAGTTATTGCAGAAATAAGCCCCAACAGTGTGATCAGGACCCGACGCGAAG
>JAUMHQ010000045.1:3643512-3653896 GCA_032361165.1 Enteromius paludinosus | reverse complement strand
ACCTACATCTTGGATGCCCTGGGGGTAAGCAAATAAACATCAAATTTTCATTTTTGGGTGAACTATCCCTTTAAATCACAACATTATCAGAAATGTTATTCATGCTTTAATTCACATAGTTGAAGTATTTTTTTTTTATGCCACAAGAACAAGAGGTAATACATGTTTTCATTGATTTTTGTTTGTTTACTGTTCTAGGAGGTTTCTATATAATTATTTCTAATTATTTGGTGTGCATGTGATACTTTGCTAGTAAATAAATAACTGATTAATGTACTTTTTAAAAAAAATCATCGAGCAAACAAGCAAATGTTTTTTTTTTCAGTCTGGAAAATTCACATATTAACGTTAATTTAAATCTTTACAAAACACGTTCAACTGAATCCTGTAAAATATTTTGATAGAGGTTTCCTTTAAAATTTCTGAACATGATAAAGGAGCGTTTGGCGTCACCTATCGGTGGAATACGGCAAGTTGATAGTTAGCGTCGTTGCTAGGAAACGAGTCTTGAAAACACAACGGTTAACTACGGCGTTCCTGAAGGACTAACGTTAACCGGTCTGTCTAATATCATCGAGCTGTTTATGTTTTAACGTTACTCCTGAACGTCTCCGAAATGTCTAACGCCCTGTTAGCAGAAGTTGGATGGGACGCGGGGTTTGCCATCCCTGTAGCTGACGCAGAGAATAAAGCATTAGAGGAGGAGGTGAGTGAGACGTTAATAATAACAGAGTTATTATTAAATTACTATATTACAATAGTTGGTGTTTAAGAGAGGTGTTTGTAAATCTCATTCATTTTTTTCTTCCCTTCACAGCTTCAGAAGAAGCAAAAAGAGCAATTAAATCTTGAAAACAAAATAAATAAAAACAAGGATGTGATGAGGGCTCTGAATGAACACCTCAAAAATCTAAGACAAGAGATTTCCCACACTCAGGTAATGCTACTAGATTATTGTGGAGGAGCTTGATTCTTCCTATGTATTTTTTTCTTCTTCTGTTTTTAAGATGGGGTGTTTGGATGTGTTCAGGCATTGTGCAAAGCCAGAGAGAAGGAGACTGAATCAGAGGTGCATTTCAGAGCCCTGGCAGAGCGAGAGACAGGCCGCTTGAAACAGGAGATCAGTCAGCTGGAGAATCAGCTGAAAACACTGAATGAGAAGAAGAACGCTCAAGAGGTTGAAACTAGCACATACACTAACAACACGATTAAAAGAAACCATCACTGGTGTTTCACAAACGACACATGTATACGAACAAATACACACACACACACACTAGGTTGAAAACTACCGTTAAATAGTCTGTGGTAATTTTTTCTTCATGAAATGAATGCATGTTGATCAAGCACTCATTAAATTTCCATTCAGTAACAGTTTAGACATTTATAATGTATTAAGAGATTTCTGTTTCGAATAAATGACGATTATTTAAAAAGTTATGTTAAATTTGCTATTCATCTGAAAATGTATATATATATATATATATATAAATATGATTCAAAAACATTATTTTCAACACTGATATTAATAAATGTTTCTTGAGCAGCAAATCAGCATATTAGAATGATAGTAATGGCTGCTATGTGATCAAAACATTTTAATAAAGAAAAATTAATATTAGTTAATATTAATTTTTAATATTAGTCTTAACATTAACTAAGAGTAAACAATACTTCAGTGGCATTTATTAATCATAATTCATCTTAATTTTAACATTTACTAATGCATTATTGAAATCACAAGTTATGTTACGTAAATGATAGTTGCAATGCACTGTGAGCTAACATAAACCAACATCGAATGATTGTATTTTTATGAATTAATATTAACAATACTGTAATAAACGCGTTGTTTATTGTTTGTTAATGTTAGTTAGTACATTAACTATTGTTATCAAATGACAGCTTGTTGTGAAGCGTTACCAAAAAATTTATTTTGAACTGTAGTTATATTACTTTTCTAATCTTTCTGATCACAAATGTTGGAATAGTAATGTGCGCATTGTGTGTTTTTATATTGTAAGTAAAAACCTAGCATAATTCTGTCAATCCTCTTCACAGAACAACATTTTTAAAGCCACCCAGAAGCTTGATGAACTGAAGAGTCAGCTGAACTGGGATCAGCAGACCCTGGAGGCCTGGCTGCAGGAATCAGCTCACAAGGATGAAGACACCATGGCCATCATCAAGTACGCCAAGCAGGATGAAAGCAAGATTCGAGTGAGTTCCTAGTAACAGGCAGGATCAGGTGTTTGAGTCCAGTCACTTTGTATAGGCAGTGTTGCTGTCAAGCTGTCTTTTATTTTATTTTATTTTATTTTTAAATTATTTTATTTTATTTTTTTATTTTATTTTATTTTATTTTATTTATTTATTTATTTATTTTATTTATTTTATTATTATTTTATTTTATTTTATTTTATTTTATTTTATTTTTGCATTAGATTTACTCATATGGCACACATTTTATGAATTGTAATATTTTTAAATAAAGCCGTATACTATCAAGTTTATGGTTAATATTTTGCCTTATAGCCTTAAAATTTAATCATCTACATAGTTTTCTTAGTCAGTCAGTTAAAAAATTGTAGATTGGCACAATTTGAATCATTACAGTAAGACTAATTACCTCTTGGCTAACTGCTAGTTGGTCAAGCTAGTTCTTAAGACACAGTATTTTAACGTAGTAGCTATGTTTGTGCAACTGGCCCAATGTCTGCCTTTCGAAACAGGAGTTGACGCTGAACATTGAGAAATTGACTCTTGAAGCCAACCAGAAGAGAAAAACCTTGGACAGTGAAGTCACTGAAACTGTTACAGCACAGGTGATAGTTGTTTTTCTTGTGAGACGACGTTTTTATAATTGGATCATGCCGTCATTCTTATAGATTAGCAAATGTTCTTGTGTTTCGGGTGCAGATTGCTCTTGACAAGACAGCTGAGAGCTTTCGTCAAGCTCACATTGAGAGGCAAGAGATGATCAGCCAGTGGGAGAACACCATTGATCAAATGAAAAAAAGAGACAAGGAGATCCAGCAGTGTAACCTGGTAACCTGAAGATGGCACTCTTTTAAAACATAGACATCATTAAATCCAGTGTTTCTTTAGATGAAAACTCATATAGTGCCGAATTTTAATGTGAGACCTTTAAAATCTCTATCTATATACACAGGTTAATTCAGAAAATGCTTTATTTAACTTTGAATGTCAATGATTTGATCCTTAGTCGCAGGTAGAGGTGAACCAAGTGGTTAGAGAGAAGAATGATATGCTCAAGGAGAGGAAGGACTTTATGGAGCGTGAGATAGAGAACAATAAGGAGCTAGAGAGGAATATAAGCACGGCTGAGCGTCAAGCGTCAAGACTTAGGCAGCAGCTCCAGGAAGAGGAGAGGAACCAAAGACGTCTGCAGGATGAGGTGGGTCTACCAAAGCTTCCCAACACCGCAGCTCATTTCCTAAAACGTGGATCCATGTGGCTCCACAGTCCTTAAACCTAGGACCCAGAAACCGTCTGTCATAATGAAAATGTATCATTTGTCCAAACACACTGCGAGGAGGGTTGAGTACCATAATATTGTCAAGAGTTTTTTGTTCCTCAAACACATTGGGGAACCTTGCAAATACCTTAGCAATGAAACTTGTCATTATGGTTATTAAAAAATTACAATGTTTTTGTGCATCTATATGTTATGGTATATCAATACATCAGTTTACACAAGTTATTCAAGAAGTGTAAATGTATTTATGAATTTGGTTAAACTACTCGAATGTGGTGTTTTGATCTCAGGTGGAAGTAGTGAAGGGGACTTTAGACCGAACAGCCACAGATGTGGAGACCACCAGATCTCGGTTAACCAGCATGAAAAAGGACATTCAGGACAAAGTAGCAAAGTAATGCTTTCTCCTTTCTCAGAAAAATCCTCCAGCAGTCACTTTTTGACTTCTAACGGGAAAATCCATTACAAATCAGGAGAATAGAACAAACTGAACAGAACAAGTTCTGCAGCAACAAAACACACTGTGTCTGTGTGGTCTGACATGTAGATTCTTTGTAGTAATGGAGGCAGTTGCTTTTTGTAGAGTTGAAGAGGCAAAGCTGCATAACTCTGCTCTGAAGGAGAAGCTGCGGTTGGTGATGGAGGCGGTGCTGGATGGTGAAGAACAAGCAGCACAGATGGAGCAACTACGCAAAGAACAGGAACAAAACATCAAAGTGAGTTTCACCTGTTTGACTCCTTTAAACTCTCCAGCAATTCACTGCTAACCTGGGCATCATTTTGTACTGCATTGAATAGCTATATGGCTCATAAATAAAAAGAGACTGCTTTTTCTCTCTTTCTCTTTAAGAATTATACAGTATATTATTATTATTATTAGTTAGTAATAATTAGTAATTTTTACATTTTACATTTTTCATTTTCATTATTTTTTTATATTAGGGTTAGGTTTGATTTATTTTTATTAACGGGTTATTTTTAATTTATTTTAGTTTTTATTTATAAAGCAACATTTTAAATTTTCATTTAGTTAAAATATTTCATGTCATATTTCAGCTTAATTTTTATAAAAAAAATTTATATTTTAGTAAAGTATTTTAGAAATATTTTAGTGGTTGTAGCTTAAATGACCAATAATAACGCTTATGCAAAGTTTTGAAAGAAAAAATAGAACACACAGTGCAGTGTTGCAGTCTATAAACCATGAACCATTTTTTGTCATTAAATAAAACACTTAAGTACAGGACATATGACAGCTAATTTAACCTAAATTGTAAAAAAGCTGAAATGTGCAATTATCCAATATCAACTTTTTTATCGAATTTTTATTATTTGATCGTACATAAACTACTAGTTTTAAGCATGTTTGTTAATGACCTATTCATGAAAGTTGTTACAATTATTCAATTCATCTGCAAGTTGTAATAAATTGATTTAATAAAGCATTTGTAATGAAAGATTTGTGTGTGTGTGTGTAGGAGATTGATGCTCAGCTGCTCCGGCAAAGAGAGCTCATGTTCAGAAAGAGTCAGGAGTTGCAGGGAATGCGCGATAAAGAGAAGAACATCACAGCTGAGATCTATGCCACCCGGTCCGCTATTTCTAACATGGACAGCAGACTCAGCAAACTGGACCAGAACCTGCTCAAACAGCAGATGATCATCTCCAACCAGGCAAGAGAGCCATGTCTCTGTCAACAAATAATTATTTTCATCCCGTTAACACATACTGGATGGTTGCTTTGTAGAAGTTGACGGATGACTCGAGTGTCGTTCTTTTGTTTGGTCTAGGACTTTCAGATCCAGATGCTGGAGAGGAAGACCTTACACTTGCAGGGGAAGGTGAACACAGAAGAGAAGGAAGCTCTAGAGAAGAAGGCCTCTGATCTGGAAGAATCTCTAGAGGAGAAAAAGAGGACAGCCGCCACCCTCACCACACAGCTGAAGAAACTCCAGGTGTATATACGTGAATATACACACACCCTACCATTCTAGAGTTTCAGATCTAATGTTACAAATGCTTCTATTTCAGATAAATGCTTGTAAACATTCTGGTCTGATTCTAGTTGCTTATTAGCATTCATATTACTAGAGTTTTAATTTTTTTGGATTGTAAACATGACCTGTTTTGGTGTGCGTATTATATATTCTCAGGATGATATCCGCTGCATTAGGAAAGATGCAGAGAAGATGGGAACAGAAAAAAGAGAACTGACCTCCAAGATCCATGAGCTGGAACTCTTCATTGACAACTCTGAGAAAGATCAGAAGAAACTTAGGCTCAAAAAACAGGTGACTAGCTAGATTTGACCTGGAGGAATCACAGAAATCTTCAGCAAACCTCTTCTCTTTTTAAGTATTTTAGTAAATATGATAATGTTTCTCAATAAACATAATTTATATTCCACAAAATATTCCCCACCATCAGCACTTGCTTTCAGAACAACTAATAAAATGTTAAATATATTTTTCATTTATTGCAGATAACTTAGCAAAAGCATTTAAAAACATGTCAGCCGTGAAAAATAGGAGAGAACAACAAAACACGTCTGTTTCACACGTGTACGCCTTTTCCCTTCAGGACAGCATGGTGGAGAAAGGTCTACTGAAGATGGAGGTGCAGCGGCTGAGAGATCTGCTGTATGACCGAGCAGATGGAGTGCTGAGCCTGGAGAAGAGACGTCTGCAGCTGCAAACGGCCATGAAAGAGAGAGAGGAGGAGATTTGTGTGCACCGGGAGATGCTTGCTAAACAGATCAAACTCACTGAACAGGAAAGACAAGGGCTCAGGTAAAACACTACTGATTAAAGAGCTCAATAGCCAGAATAGTTTTAAAATGATTTAAATGTCTAGTATTGCTTTAAAAATAGATTTATACTCAAATAAATATATAAATAAATTGAAATAAATAAATACCATGATTTATGACATAATTTATTTTTTAAGTGTTCATATTGTAATGGTGTGCAGTGCGTGCAAAATAATTGAATTTTTCAAACACACTTTACAAATTCTATACTCCATCAACCTTAAAAACTATTATACAATGTTTTTTTAATCATAATTATTAATCAATCTTAAGTGATATATAATTATCCATGATGGCTGGAAGCAAAAAAAATAATATTCAGGTGTGTAATTCAGCCAAAAGAGAGATTTAACTCAGACTGAAAGTCAAATATTTTTAAATGCCCAAGGATGAAATAGTGATGCAATTCTATAATTTCCAAAGTTAAGGCATGACCATTGAACACCAAAATGCTCATTTTGTCAGCATATGGTACGAAAAACTGGTATAGAAGACACAATGTGTCAGGTTCTCAGAGACTTTGCTTGGGTAAAAAAATTCTAAAAAACGACCCTCAGGTAATAAGAGTGTTGTTATATACGCAAAGACTGATTTTTTGGTAGGCTTTATAAACCGATAAGTTGAGAATGACTCTTGAAGGACCAGCATCACATCCTCTCTTACAGCAGTAAATTTGGGAGTTCATATTTAGTCCAAGAACCCAGACTAAAAAAATGTTTTTTTCTACATGCCCTCAGTGCTGCAGTGAACGAGAGACTGTTCAAAATTGAAAAAATGAGGAAGAGGTACGAGATCCTGACTGTTTCTTTGGCTGCACCAGAGGGAGAAGAGAAATCCCAGGCCTACTTCATTATAAGGGTATCACACCCCTCTGTATCTTATTAGTTGAAAGTTGCATCGTGTTCAAGGTAGAATCAGAGTAAAATAATGAATATTGCTTTATGCATCTGATTCCTATATAATCTGTAATCATTAAAATGTGAAGGCTTGCTTAGTGAAGTGTACATCACTGTTTTTATTAGAACTATTTCGGAAAGATGATGTGACTCTGAAGACTAATGAAAATGTTTTAAGTAAATTAAAATGTAAAAACAAAGAAGTCCAGCATGGCTCTTTGAATTAACATCTTTTCTAACTCATGATTTTTTTTCATATCAAGAATGATCTCAATATCTAATAAAGTCTGGATTTTTCCCTGAAGGCAGCTCAAGAGAAAGAAGAACTCCAGCGGCAAGGGGATGATTTGGACGCCAAAATCCGCAAGACTGAGAAAGAGATCCACGCTTTGGAGAACACCCTGCAGGTCGTCAACAACTGCAATACAACCTATCGCAAAGCCCTGACCAAAGTCACAGAGTCCAGTAAGTTCACTTTATATATTTCCATTTTTCAGTTATACTAAAAAGAGATGCTTTTCCAACAAAAAGGATGTGCAACCTATAAATAAAAACTCCAACAAAGTGCAACACTTTTTATTGGTTAAATTACGTTTTGGCCATAGTTATTGCTTTCTGTGTTTATTAAGTCAGTCTCAAACACTATAACTCATTGTCAGCTTCTTATGAACATTCTATATCAATCATGTCACCACTTTCCCACAACGCACTGGTGTGTGATTCTAATGTTAAAGTGGTCTGGTAAACCTATCTGTGAAGTATGAGGAAACACATGTAGCTACGGTTGTGCGACACTGAGATGAATTTACATGTTGTTCTAGGGTGTGGATTTTCTGTGTCTTTGCCCAATTTCACATTCACTTGTTACAATGGTTGCTTATTTGTTTCACACCTGTTCCTTGCTTTACTGATTATCATTCCTCAGTGTATTATATGATGCAATTCAGACACCTTAAAATTAGAATAAAAAATTTTTTTTTTTTAATTATATATATACACATATATATATATATATATTTAAGCCATGTGTGTTGGCTTTGTTTTATAATTAATAAATCAAATTAAAATAAATTTATAAATAATAATATAAAAATAATAATACATTTTATTTATATATATATATATATATATATATACATACCTGTATATATGTAGGGTTAACATACCGCACCAAAACACCTAGAATACCATCTATTTATCTTTCCCTGTATTTGGTGTGAGTTGTTTTTTTAGAAAATTTCTCAATAAATTCTGTCCATGCCTTATTTCACTGCCAGCATTTTGGATCATATTTACAATTCCATAAATGAAAAGGAAATCATTTATTCTCATTCTTGGTTTTATAACTACATGCACTCGTGACAACTTATTGACAGATGATTTATATTTAGCTTAAGGCGTACCTCAACGCAAATATCACTTGTTTGCAGTATATATAATGTGCAGGGTTTTTTTTGACGTATGAACAGTACCTAGAATTTTGCAATGTGTATAATCTAATTTTAAACATTGTGGACTCATTGTGTAGGTCCTGTGCACCAGGAGAAACTAAAGCTGGAGGAGCAGAGGCGAGCAGCTGAGGAGAAATACAAATACAAGAAACGACAAATCAGAGAACTGCAGGAAGACATTGAAGTAAATATTTTTTAATGACGTAATCAAACAGACAGTGTAATGCAAACTGCGTTCTTTCACTTTTATATTTATGTTACTGGGTAACAAAAGAGCTAAAAACATTGTTTGGAAACATCCTTCACAACAGGTCAAACAAGTCTGTGCATGAAATCTTATGCTTAATTAACTAGGTTAGGTTCACTAATAACAACAAACATTTGAACGTTCTTGGAAGTGCATGAAAACCAATTAATTTTGATGATAGTACATTAAGCAAGTTTTTTCCCACGTTTCAGAGCATGTCCCGCACATTAGAAGGTTTTCTTCAAGAAGAAGCAGTTGAGAACGAAAACACTGAGAGGACTGAAGCCCATCTGGTCTCTCTCAACAAAGACATTCTTTCTCAGGAGGAGAAACTCAATAGAGCCATCAAACAGGTCTGACCGCCCTCACATATCCTGCGGTTTTCCTGCTCTAACTTTTTAGATTCTTCATCCAATTTTGCTTGCATGAATTTAGCTTAAAAAAAGTTAACAAAAGGTTCCATTGTGACAACGTGCCCACTACTCACAAAAAAGTTTGACATTACAAATATGGCTCTCTTTCCTATATTTTTATATGTATACATACACAATATGGCCAATAATTACTGGTTATACCCATATTTTTATGGTTATAATCTCTAAACTATTGTTTTTATCTCACAGTGTGCCAAATATACCAGGGAAATTCGTTCTGCTAAAAACACCAGTGAGAAGACCTTTGAGGAACGTGACATAGAGCTGCGAGAACTCAGAGAATTAAATAAAAGCGTAAATAAGATGCTCCTGGAAACCATGGAGGAGAACCCTGACCTGTCTTCTGCATTGGAGATATGTTTCATGCAGGTACAGCACGACCTAGGAACAATAACCCATCATCATTTATAAGCAACATGTGGTGATGTAAGAAAATGCAATTAGAAATCATAAAATGTAATTCTTGAAAGAGGTAGAACATACAAGCAATGCTATGTAAATTGTACTTTTCAAAAAACGATTTTAAAATGAA
Organism: Enteromius paludinosus; assembly: GCA_032361165.1. Lineage (NCBI taxonomy): Eukaryota > Metazoa > Chordata > Actinopteri > Cypriniformes > Cyprinidae > Enteromius > Enteromius paludinosus. Next base: position 3,644,028 of record JAUMHQ010000045.1, on the reverse strand, counting down.
GAAATCAATTGGAAGAAATGAATAGTGTGATTGAGCCAGCATATATTAAACTGTTTCAAGTAAATGCTGTTTTTCTAATTTTCCATTTATGATTAAAATATGTATCATGGTCTCCACAGGATATTAATGTGATCATGTGACATTGAAGACATGAAAATACAGCTTTATCCTCACAGGAATTACAAATGTAAAATATATTAAAAGAAAAAAATAAAGCTACAATTTTATTTTAAATAAATGCTTTCTTAGTGGGCATAAGGGACATTCTGGCCTAATGCAAACTTTTGAATATTTTTATTTATTTTTTATTTTTTTTTGCAAATGTTTACAGTGATGCAGCTATAAGTGAAATTCCTGGTAGAAAGTGAAAATCATGGTAGAAATACATTTCCTTTTTCCTGTGCTTGCTGGCATGTGTTGGAAACAAATAAAATTGTTACAGGAAGCTCAGGCACTCAGAACCTGAATTATACACTTTCAAATTTCAGTTTACAACAAAAAAATAAAAAAGCGCCT
>JAUMHQ010000045.1:3628914-3640628 GCA_032361165.1 Enteromius paludinosus | reverse complement strand
TAGTATTTATTTATTTAATCATTTAGTTACTAATTAGATTGTATGGCTTCAGTTTCAGTCAACTGAAATATTTGGAAGAACAGTATTATGACATAACGATAATTTTGGGCGGGAAATGTAGCTGTATAATAATTAGAAGATTAGTTTTGATTTTAATTTGACACATTCTTTTCTCATAGCCCCTTCAGTGATTACTGGCTTGAGAATAAATGTCAAATCTCTGGTTGATCTGTCCAATAACTCACCTGAGATGGAGCTACTTGTGCGCCAGGTATTAATTCTTTAGTTTTTTTTTCCACACTTTTACGTTAATGTCACATTAACAAAAAACAGTTTGGTTGTAGTATGAAGCACCACTTACACAGAAGTTCAAACCAAGTAGTTTTCTGCCAGTCAGTTCTTGTGACAAACTTGAACCTATGTAAAATGGAATTATTTCACCCTAACATGAAATTCCTGATCATGTGGATTTCTAACAAAATGACTTAATTTTGACTGTAATAATTAACAAAACTATGGTAAATGTGACCTATCATAACACTTAAAATGTTTAAATGTCAATTTAAAAAATGAAGGGGTATTTATTTTAAACCACACCTGAGGAGATGCATCCACAGAAATCCCTAAAACACCAGCTATTAAAAGTTACTTTTAAAAGGCTCATATAATATTTATTTTTTTTTTATTTTTTTTTATATTTGCAATGCTATATAAATATAAATATGTAAATATGAAACTATAAAGTTTTTAATTGTTCTTTGTCATTTCAGATTGAAAGTTTTATTCCTTATGAATACAAAGCTACAACGTCCATTATTGTGAGAAGCATCCAGAAAGGCTCCAGCTCTTAGAAATATTAATATTGTAATCTAGCATTAATATTTTAGTAAAGTCAGATTTTCATGACGATGACATACTTCTTTGTGTAGTTTTAACAGAGCACATACACGAATGTGATTCTTTTTCTTTGTTCATAAAGTACTCTAAATCAGCAGATTTAAGCTTATTGTCTTTTTTCCCTGATGACAGGTTTCGCTTTCATTTTATTTATATAGCCTATTGTGTATGTAATATTTGGACTATACTAAATCAGAAAACTACCATAATATGTTTGCATATTTTTAAGAAACATGCTAGTTTAGACAATAAACAATGCTACAGACAGTTGCGTGTCTTTAATCTAGCAACCTATATGAGCCTTTAGTCTGAGGAGGAGGGAATATTTTGACTTTGGACTGCAGTACCCATTTCTGCCACTAGCTGTCCATATAGTGAGCGTGATTTCACCAAGTACAAGATCTTCCTGGATCAACATCCTTGTTCATCCTGGAACAACATTCAAATCAACCAATCAGAATTGAGCAGTCATTTTTCTGGAAATATCTGTTTTATAATCATGGTTAGGTGCTTCGACACCCTTGTTAATCAGCTATCATTTCTCACTGATTTTAGGCATACATCAACAAAAAAAATGTCAGGATCATGTCTTACTTGGCAAAATCACGGCGACCGTAGTGCTCCTCAGACTCTTTTGTTCGTAATAGACAATGCATGTCGCTCATACTATCAATGACATTACATTTTCTGAAGAAAATTCATTGTGCTGTATAGCCTATGATCATATTTCACTATGTATAAAATTACAAAGATGAAGTGGAAACAATTGAAACAAGCACAAAACTTTAATAATGGTGCAATTCAACACAGTTGTTGTTGTTCATTGGTCATTCAAAACAATAATGCACAATGATCTTATCAAGCTTTATTAACAAAGAATAGCTATATAACAGTATATGACTGCTAAAATGCTGCAAGGTACATTTGAAGGATGATGAGCGATTCTTTAATGTTTCATGGTCTTTGTCAGTGTATTAAATCATATCAAAGGCCAGCAGATCTCATCAGTAGACAGTGCAGTTGGCAGTCGAGTAGTCCAGACAAATCCACTCGTTCGTGTACTCCTTATAACCCGCAGCTTCCACCAGCCCGCTGCCTGTCAACAAACAAGTGTGAGCGACTGGAAAAGCAGTTTTTTAGCACAGTGTCAAAGGACTCACCCTCGATGAGGTTGTAGAGAGTGCAGTACGTGATGCCGTTGTCTTCCACCCTGGCCCAAGCTTTAGAGATAGAAAATCCCTGCGGCAGTGGCACAAAAACAAACAAAAAAAGTATGCAAGTCACTGAAAATGAATAGTTAGCTACTGTGTGGTTTAGCAGCTCAAAATCGAGAGCAAGAGAGAGCAGCTATTTGGAACTTCCACAATAATAAGAAATGTTTTCTGAGTCACATTTAGCAGATACTTAATGCTTTTGATCCAAAGCGACTTACAAAATCAACAAAACAGCAATGATGCACTTTAACAAGTCAGCTTAATGCATACCTTTTTTTTTTATTGAAAATGGATTATGTTACTGCGCCTAAGTGCTCTTCCGCCATACATTGTGGTTATCTTTTTAATCGCTTCGAAAATCGTCATGCTTTATTTTGTGTCACCATACTTACTTGTGTAACTGGGCATGTAACCGTCTTTAAATTGGGAAAATATGGAAGTGTTTGGTGGTTTCTAAATTCATTCAAAGGAATGAATAGAGCTAAGCTAAATACTAACATAGTGGCGCTGCGTGCTAGAGCGATTAAGTGCATGCACTGAGACGAGAGAGATATGTATCAACTCGTCTAAGCAACATACACAATGTTTTTGATATTATGGAAGGAAATATCGGCAGTAGAGCGTTTTACCGTGACTCTACAAACAGATTCTTCGGTTGACACCAGGTGAAAGTTGAGATCCTCCTTGCTGGTCCACTGTCTGTTGGTGTGTTTGGCTACGATGTGGAAAGGTGTGGCAGACACCAGCTGAAAAAGACAATAGTTTACTAGATTTTTTGGGATATTTCTTGGAAAACACCATCTATTGTCATATGCCTTGTGCATATGAAAACCTTATGCCTTACTGGATTCTTACAATTAATGGCAAAAACATATAGAGTAAATGGCTTCAAAGAGTTAAAAAAAAAAAAAAACAGATGGCAATGTAAGTTTAATACTTGAAATCTTACCCCTGGTTTCACAGACAAGGCTTAAGCTAGTCTCAGACTAAATTGCATGTTTGAGCGGACTGAAAATATCTTGCATCTTGTGTCTTGTGTGCACACCTGCAATGTTTTCTTCTAAGCAGCTTTGTAAAGTAAAATATCTTAATTTAACTTGGGCCTAGTCCTGGCTTAAGCTAAGCTCTGTTTTTGAAGCTAGGCCTTAAATAAATAGTTAAGGGATGAGTTTGTTTCATCAGAACAGATTTTAGAAGAGAATGACACATTTTTCAGATATAAGAGGAATTGGTAATGCTTGATAGTCCTCTTTAGACATTCTGCTAACAGTAAGCAACTTTGCAACTACATGCCAGCAGTCATTAGAGTATTAGTAGACTGTCTGCTCAATATCTTCTAACACTTTATTTTGAGGGATCCGCAACTTGCTACATACTAACTATCAGAAACTTTGCAAGTAAAGGTCAACTTATTCTACAAACCTTAAACCTACCCTAACAGTCTAATCTGAGAGTTAGTAGACAAGTAGTTAATGACACTCAGTTGACATGTAGTTACAAAGTTACTTATAGTTAGTAGAATGTCTAAAGTGGACTATCAAAATAAAGTATAACTGAGAAATTTGTGAATGGGTGCCGTCAGAAGGAGAGTCTAAACGACTGTTAAATACATCAGAATACAAAAGTAATCCACACAAATTCATCCCATCGGTTAACATCTTGTGAAGTGAAAAGATGTTTGTTTGTATAAAAACAAACCCATCATTAATACATTATAATAATGCATTATATAAATACATACAACTTCGAAATACATGGCTAAAATAATTCTATATGCAAAAGGTTTTCCCCTTTTGTCCTATCACATCATAATTCCCTGATATATATATTTAGAACTGTTTTTGCTTGTGCTTGCACTGTGCATAATTTCTCCTAAATCAGGGGAGATTCTTTTCCACCGGGGAAGGCAATATTATGGATGAAGGACTTGTGTTTTACCTGAAAGCTTATAAAATGTCATAATGATGAATTTATTGTAACTTGCAGCTTTTCATTTCAGAAGATGTTAACTCATGGACTGGAGTTATGTGGGTTACTTATTATTATGTGATGTTTTTATCAGCTCTTTGGACTCTCATTCTGACGGCACCCATTCACTTTAGAGAATCGATCAAGTGGCAAGTAAGTGATGTAATGCTACATTTCTCCAAATCTGTTCTAATGAACTCATCTACACCTCAGATGGCCTCAGGAGTAAATCTTCAGTAAATGTTCATTTTTGGATCAACTATTTTTTTTAAAGCATATTAGCAAACAGTACAATAGATGATCTTACATCATACAGGCATCTCTGTCCAACAGTCATACAGCCGGACATGCCTTTCCAGGCCTTGATCTGGTTCACCAAACTCACATAAACATCCTGGCATGGGATTCCAAAGAGCCTGACAAATAATGAGAGACGTTTCAGTGCAATGACATGTTCTGAAGACTGATTGTATCCACTAGAGGAGGCGTGAATTTGTACATGTGATTGTGGATGGGGGGCATGACTAAAGGGACAGAGCACTGACATCCTTAGGCTTGCATCATGCATGTCAAATCATTTTTATGTGCAAGGTCAGTCACTGTGAGTAACTTGCATGGTGGATGAGAGATAAAGATCAAGGCCTTGTGGTGCCAGTCACAAGTGTGTGATTTGTCTTGGTTTATATGCAGTTGAATAATAAGATTTATGTTTAATTAATTTTCTCAGAGCTAACATCACTTTTATTTGACTTAATTTTAAACCTTCAACAGTCTACTGTTTTATCATTTAAGACTTGTGTCACTTTGTTTAAAGTCAGTGCCATTTAGTTTTATATGTTTGATGCATAACATTCATTAATTTTGAAGTGTGAATTGTTTTTCCCCCATATACCATTTGTGGTCACTGTATAAAATATATCTGCATTATATTATTGTTAGCCAAAACATAAAAACATAGGCTACTCAGATTATGAAGCACTTTAAAACTTAAAGAAAAATAAGAAAGCATGGAATCCATCATTTATATATATTATTTAATTAATTATATGTACTATTTATATATTATACTATTGTATTTAATAAAAAATCTAATTACCTTTTGTTTTTATATTTTTTGTTTTTATTTTAATTTAAGTTTGAGTTTAAATAATTTACTCACCAAACATTAACTTTATAATAATTTCATAACCAAACAGTTGTCACTATTGTCGCTGGCTACCGTCACCTGTTTGGTTACCAACATTCTTAAAATATAGAAGAAACTCACAGAAGTTTGTAAAAATTTTTGGGTTGAAATATTTCTTTTAAGTTATTCATATGTTGCATTTATGAAGTGCCATATAATGACTTTATGCGCTCATCTGATAGTAAAGTTTTAGGACATGACCTACTAACATTTTATAATATGAATGCAAACACACTGACAGCAACTGACACAGCCTTTCTCAAAAAACAGCATCTTACCAGATGATTCTGCACTGAGCGTGAAGCGGTTCTCCTGTTGCCATCATGTTCATCCCCAGCGTCAGGGTCAGAGTCAGCAGCAAGATTCTGGTTTGCATGGTGAAGGTCCGTCAGCGCTCTGTGAGTCCTGTCAGTGAACAGACAGAGATGTGCTTGAGTTTTATACTGAGCAGTGCTGTATGTGTGTGGAGCAGTGTCAGAGATGTCATGTGGGGTCCGATGCCACAGCATTGATTAGCAAAGGCCTCGCCAGCTTTAAATGCATTCTTTCACTGCATGTCAGCTGATCTGCTTGTCTATTTTTTATTTTTTTTTTGAACATCTAAAGGCTGTTAATTAGGCTAATATGCATAACTTCTGAGGATTTCTATGCTATTTATTTATGACACAAACAGCCTTTTCATACTTGTGAACAGAACTATAAATTGTATAGATAGGCCTTATAGTGACTATGTACTTATATATAAATGACTAATCAGTTAAAAAAATAGTTTCACAAGTTTGTTGTAGACAGCAACAACTGGACAAGTGTCGTTGTATTACAGTTTTTCTCAGTCGCTTTGGTGCATTTCTCCCAACAGTACTTATATTTGCACAACAGTTAATGCATTTCTCAAAACAATTAGTCGTGTGTGCACATCATAGTAGCAGTTTCTCATTCTTTACAACAAACTGGAAATGCTTTTGGACATCAATTGCTTACAACTCTACTGTTTTATTACATTATCATTTGCTTAGGTCATGTCAGTCAAATGAACTAAACTTGTGACGGCTGAATCATTCCATATAAAACTAATAGTCCTCATTTCATTGCTTGAGTCATTACATACAAAAATGATCTAAATTAAATCATTTGCACAATGCTTTGAATACAATAAATTAGAATTGCAAAGATCATATGCAGTAAAAATGTAAAACATATATATTCAGTGTTTTATACTCAGATACCTCACTACATGGTGAGCGGGATTTCACAACATCCTTGATTTTGGGTAGGGGTAGGTTTAAGGGTAAAAATAGGGATAAGTTTATATTTTTGGACAGTAATGTTGATCCAGGATCATGTCCTACTTGGCAAAATCACGGCGACCCTCACTACATACAGTAATGTCTAACTTTACTGTAGTTTTTAAATGGCTCTGCAGATAGTATATAGTGCTGTCTTGAGCATTTTCAGGAAGTGTCACCAAAATCGGACTTTTTTTGCATTGTAAAGGATTTTCAGAGTCATAATGAAAACATGATGAAAAGCCATTTGACCGTCTTGTTCATAAACAATGGTGTCAGGACTTTTCATTTTGACGACACTGACCCTTTCAGTGACATGAATACTTGCTTTTGAGCAATAAACTATCAATTTTGAGCAAGTGACACGCTTTTGCCGGTTATCAACTAGGTTTTGCAGTTTGCACTAATAGTTTTGAGAAATGCATGAACTGTTGTGCAAATTGAAATACTGTTGTGAGAAATGCACCGAAGCCACTGAGAAAAACTGTAAGGGAATAGTTCAATCCTGTCATCATTTACTAACCCTCAAGTAGTTTCAAATCTGTATGAATTTCTTTGTTCTGCCGAACACAAAGGAAGATATTTTGCAAATCAGCATATTACAAGGACAGAAAACTGTTATTTTAACTATTTAACTATATTTTTTAAATAATATTTTAAATAACTTAAAATTTCACTATATTGCTGTTTATTTTTCTTTGGTGAGAAAAAAAAATACTTAAAGACAAGCTACAAAAACATGTAAAAAGTTGTTATTTTTGATTTCTTTCCATACAAAAAGTATACTCATAGCTTCATTTTGTTACGGTTGAACCACTGATGGCAGATGGAGCATTCAGATGATGTCTTTCATACTTTTTTGCATGTTGACAGTCACAAGCCTCCCGGTTTTCATCCAACATATCTTAAATTGCGTTCTGAAGATGAACCACATTTTTCTGGGTTTAAGTGGTCAATGACAAAATTTTCATTTTGGGGTGGAGTATCCCTTTAAGCTGTTGTGGTGTTCATTCACATTGTTTCTAGACTGCTTTGTAAAGTGATAAGATGCATTTTAAATATATGTTTCAAGTCAATGTCATACTAGTTAGATTGTGAGAGCAGACTGGATGCTATAAAAGAATGGAAGAAGTGCTTCCAATCATTTAAATTCAAAAGTCTTGTTCTTGTTAGCAATGTTTACCACCAAAGAAACAGGTGCAGGCATCGTGTTTCATCAAGATGACCTCGCATGTACGAAAATTGCTCCTTTCTGACTGCGATATCTGGATTTCGGAGAAGAAAAGGTGAATGCTGTGTGTCCTGTGTCCTGCCAACATTGAAGCATCCTGAGACCATCCATGAGTGGAGTTGCTTTTCAACTGAGCAAGAATAAATATAATCCATGAATAAAGAACGGTATCAAAACCTCTTACAAGAGCGACTTCTTCCAACGGACCATCAGCAATATGGTGGAGATTAGTGCATTTTCCAGTATGATGATAAAGAAGTGCCTCGAATATCATTACATCCAAACTTTGGATCTGAGGCCAGGCAACTCCCCGGATCTCAACCCCTGTGGTCAGTCCCAAAAAGGTGAATGGACAAACACAAGCCCACAAATCTTGTGCCAAAAGCTAATACCCAGCATGCCAGAGTGAATTGCAGAAGGTCACACAGTAAATACTGATTCATAAAATTTTTGCCCATAAAAGCTTTTACTGCTTATGATATGCTTACCATTGTTTTCAGTATACCATAGTAATATATGGAACAGTAATCTACAAATACTGACGCAACAAACGCTGGAAAACACACAATTTATGTCACTGACAAAGGTTTTGGCCATGACTGTATACTTCTAATTTTAAACGGCCAACATATGCTTTTTGGTGTGTGTAGTTACAGTATCTACCAGCAGGGGCTAACAGAGCCATGACAGATCAGACAAGCCCTTCAGAAACTGCCGTTGAGAAGAATATAAAGGCTGACAGACCATTTTCTTCAGGTGTCACTGGATTTATCAGTACCATATAAATCTATATATATATTGAGAATCTGTTACTGCATTCACTAGTATGTTTGCATACCACATCTGTTAAAAAGGTCTGTTTAGAAAACATGACAGTTTGAAATGATCTTGAGGTGAGGAGTTCATTTTAACCAAATTATGTAAATATGTTGAAACCACACTGCGTCACAGGACAGCATGAAGCTACGTGGGTCTCAGTCTTACTTCGTTTCCATGACACAAGTCAGACGTTCAGCTCTGTTATGACACATCCTATTATTTTATTTCATTGCAATCCTTGTATGAAACCAGAAACCAACCACAAAAACAAAATAAAGAAGAGCAAGCTAAATACATAAAAGTTGGACATACATTGACAGAGGTATGAGACGGATGGAAATTAGATGTAATGATTTCTTAAAATGTTTGGATTGTCTTGTGTTGCGTGTCAGAGGCTAAATGCAATCTCTCACAATCAACACCAGGACATCTGACACTGGAGCTCCCAGACACCCATAGTTTTCTCTATTTTTAGCTTTAGCCATCTGGAAAGTCATGACCCATCAATTACAACATATTCCAACATCAAGCCAGATTTAATGTGTTCAAATAACACCTGTAAGGCAGAAAAGCAAATCAAAGCTGATCACTTTCTAAGAACTCAGTGATGCTTCCTGTTTTCTTTTAAATGAATGAAGGGCATGATATACAACCAGACACTAAGAGTAGTTATCATACATAAAATGCACTAATATCAAAATGACATCACTTATCTTTGAATTTCCCAAGTGAATATCTTCAGTTTTTACTGCATCTGAAAGCAGAACAAATAATAAATGTGCCTTTTTTTTTTTTTTTTTTTTAAACAAGAACATCCCATGAGTCTATTTAGTCCCAAAATGTCTGTGCATTCAGCCTCTTGGACCTGTTTTCTTTCCAAGTATGAAACCAAACACAAGTTCAGTGCCTCCCAGTATCTTTAATCCTCTTCAGTCAATGGTTTAACAAGGAACCTGTCATTTAGACCTTGACAGAAATGAAATAAAAACACAGCATAAAGTGACGAAACACACCAATATGATAAATTGCACGTAGTATCTTGCGTTTCAGTTTAACTGAGTTATCTTGGATATCTTGGATATCGTCAGAATTTGATCTCTGAGAGATGCGTGTACTAGAAGTTTATAAATCCATGAGGTATTCGTTTTTGACAAACAACAGTGTCTTTTTTTCCCCTCAGAGATGGAATCCATGCTCCAGGCACGTCCTCTTGAAAGAGTTATTGGGTCTTCGGTTCTGCCAACTTCTCTGGCTCCACGTCCATGTCAGTTAAGCAGCAGCAGCACATGATCTGAGTGTATTTGGTGACAGAATCTGGTATGGAGGAAAGAGAGAGAAGCAGGTTGGAAAAAACAATGTTTAAATTAAATGGAATATATACATTTACCTGCAGCATGCCACTGGTTTCTATTGCTTATATTAAGCATGAGCTTTATTATATTTGATTGAGTATATATTAATAAAGAGTAGAGTAAAAATCGGCAGTTTGAGGATGAAGTAAGCATTTAAGAGACTAGAGCAGCTGTAAACATGATATGTCTGTCACATAGCCTTCCTTCTTCCAGACTAGAACATTTTGTGTTCCCCTCTGGTTGTGTTCATTACTTAGTACCACCTCATAAAAGATTTCTGGGTCTGAATTTGATGCCCATCTCACCTCTCCTTTGCTTACACAGAGTTAATAATAGTTCACATAAAATAAATGAGGCAGAACTGTGAACTTGCATGAATAATAGTCACATGTTTGTTGTGGCGGAGCAGTGGCCGCTATGGTTAATGAAGCTTTCACCGCATGACTATATGAACAAAAAGAAAAAAGGAAAACAGTTTATTGCTGACAGAGCTGACATGTTTTTTTTTCGCAGCTTCTTCATTCCAGTTAAAATGAAATTAAAAATTAACTGTTAAAAAACACTGCTTCTTTATATTCTACATTAAAATAAATAAATAAAATATATATGATAAAGTATTTTTCTTAAATTGAATCGAATTTCCTGTGAGATGTTAGAATTACCCTAGGGCAAATGTCTTAATTTTCTAATGACCATATTACTCTCTCTGAACCTTACAGTCAAACAGGACATTTTGCATTAAGGTTAAACTGTTAAAGTGCCCCTATTATACCATTTCCAATACTGCCTTTCATGCAGTGTTGCTGTAAAATAAAGAATTGACTTTATGTAGCCTAAAGGCCCGTTCACACCAAGCACGATAACTATAAAGATAGGGATAAATACATTTGCGTCCACACAAGCGAACAATATTGTCTGTTTATTAGAAGCTCAAGGCAAGCGCGCCTGTCGCTTTAAATTCTCAAGCGCGTGATAGCAGGATTGATTCTGATTGGTTGTCAAAGTTGCTGTCGTTCATCATCTGGAAAAAAAAATAGTTCTGAAAATGATTCCCAACGATATAACTTCTCTGTCTTTTATCGTTATAGTTGTGGTATGGACGCAATTATATAACACTGAGAGTGTTTTTTAGAACTATATCTTTGCCGTTATTATTATAGTTATCGTAGTTGGTGTGAACGGGCCATGAATACCATTTCTTTGAAGGCTACATAGTTGCATAATTCTCGTTTGACCGCGCCCATAAATAACTTGACCCCGCCCACACACACGTCATTTTACGACGTTCAGCGCAGGATACACAAAACGCGTGCTCCTCTTGAAAGATGGTTCTGTGCCTAGTTTATCTGGACTAGCAGCTCTACTGAATCGCAAGCTGTAAGTATGAAAATAAAGAACTATAGCAATGGGCCTATCGTTTCCGATGCGCTGTACACGGTAAACCAATCACAACAGACTGGCCAGCTGACCAATCAGAGCAGGGTAGGCTCAAGCGAAGGAGAAATCGAATCTTAGAACTGCTTCGAATGAATCGTTTGAGAATCGCTGGAGCATGAGGCGATATTAAACGCATATTTGAAGAAAACAATTTTTTTTTCACCTTGCATGCATGTAAACCTTTTATGGGAGACTCCTTAAAGGATAAGTTCACTTTTAAAAAAACTTTTGCTGATAATTTACTCAACCCCATGTCATCCAAGATGTCCATGTCTTTCTTTCTTCAGTCGAAAAGAAGTTATTGTTTTTGACGAAAACATTCCA
>JAUMHQ010000045.1:3596284-3609799 GCA_032361165.1 Enteromius paludinosus | reverse complement strand
ACTTTGCATGATGACGTCATTGCGTAATCACAACGCAAAACTACTTGTTTGTTGTGGCATTTTCTATATGGCTCTTGATAAAACATGCTATTTGCTTTATTTGTTAAAAAAACTAAAAAAGAATCACTTGTTTCTTTCTAATTTATTCCAGAAAAAGGGGGGGGGGGGTGTCTTCTGATAAAAAAAATTGTGATTAAAAATCGAGATCGTTCAATATGGGAAAAAAAAAAATCGTGATCACTTTTTTTGCCATATCGCCCAGCCCAAGTCTGCAGTGTTTTCAAAAGTCCTCAAAGTCTTCGACCTCAAAAACGCCGGTTTAATTTAAACCATACGAGCAACCGTAGCATAAGTTGTGCGTTTTACAATGAGATCGCACTAGTGTGAACGGGGCCTAATTTCATGCAGTTTATTCATTGTATATACACATGACAGTCAAGAGAAAAGTTGAGAGCAACTCGTTTTGGATGCATTGGCCCTGTTACCTTGTGGGTGTGTCTGCAGCGTGAGGGGTTGTATGGCAAGAGCCAGGTCACTTTCACTCTGAGGCGCATGCGGTTTGAAAGGTATATTGAGGTCGGACACGTGCTGCGCCGTCTGGTATTCGGGACTGAGGTTGTTCCGAGAGCAGTGGTCCACAAGAGGCTTTGGAGGATCAAGTGGAAGGGATATTAATGATGCCTGCGGACCAGCCTGTGCACCTGACACACCTGACGAGGAAGAACAGAACCAATAAAATAGCCAGTTATAATAAAAAAGGGCAGATAGCAACACACGTCTAACCCAACCCATATTCACATGCTCAGTCACTGAAACGCTGTGCAATATTTGTTTCAGCACTCAAGGGGAAAATGATGAATGGTGACAAAACACATGACGTGATGGTTTTATTCTTACCTTTACAGTACATTCAGGAAAACATCAGTCGGCAATATGTAATATGAGGATGTGCAATGCTAGATCATTTATTTATGTTGATTCACCCGATCAATGACAGAGAGACCACGTATGTGACCATGGATCACAAAACAAGTCTTAAGTAGCATGGCTATATTTGTAGCAATAGCCAACAGCACATTGCATGGGTCAAAAAGATTTTTCTTTTATGCCAAAGATCGTGTTCATGGCTGTCCAAACTCGGTCCTGGAGGTCAGGTGTCCTGACCTTTACAGAGTTTAGCTCTTACTTGCCTCAACACACCTGCTGGGAGGGTTAAAGATGCCTAGTAAGAGCATGACCAGCTGCTTCAAGTGTGTTTGATTAGGGTTGGAGCTAAACTCTGCAGGACACCGGCCCTCCAGGACCGAGTTTGGACAGCCATGTTCTTTGAAGATATTATGTACATTTCCTACTGTAAATATATGACGACTTGATTTCTGATTAGTAATATGTGTTGCTAAGGATTTCATTTGGACATCTTTAACAGGCGACTCTCTCAATTTTTTTGCACCCTCAGATTTTCAAAGAGTTGCATCTTGGTCAAATATCATCCTATCCTAGCCAACCGTATATCACTGGAAAGCTTATTTATTCAGCTTTCATGTGACTGTGGTCCAGGGTCACATATATCCAAATAATAAAGGTAACCCAAAGTTTAGGAATGAACAGAAATGAACAACATCTTATGAAAACCCAGGATTAATTGTTATCCCCAGATAAAGTATAAAGATTTTAAACAAAATAACACAGGATACTGTATTGAACTAAGCGTTCAATCCCTATTTTATTTTTCATTCAGCAATATTTCCATGTAAGAAATTAAATCACACATCTATCATTTTTAGAAGAAATGAGCCCTTGCCTTGAGAGGGATTTGATATGGTAAGGAAGCCCGGATTGGATAGTTCTGCTTCCTGGAAAGACGATCCAGATCCTGATCCAGATGTAGAACTGTTGTCCTGTCGTGTAACATAAAAAAAATGAAGATACTCACCAGACTGCTCTTATTTCTGCTTAAATACTGAATCCTTAACAACTCATGGACATATGTATTTATATAGTTGACTTACTGTCCAAGGAACATTTTGCTCCTTTACAATCTTTTCCTCGATTCTTTTTCCATTTGTTTGAGTCGATGAGCAGCAGCTTGATGTCCTCATATACTGAGTTAAAGAAATGGATGAGAAATTGTAATAAATTGTAAGCATTTTTTTAAATTTTATCATAAGAGCCAGAAACAATCAATCAATCTTTCTAAATCTGGATACAACTGTAGAGGAAATATGCACCTCCATGCAAAGTCAGTCTAACCCTTAAAGACTCACCTTGCTTCGTTTGACTTCTAACACTGCTTCCAAGAAATCAATCTCATCAAATCTTCTCATCATGGGCTCCAGTTCAATAAGACACTCTGTACAAACATGACAGACAAAGCAGCTATTAAACTCTAAAAAGTGAATGTTACATATTAATTAAAGCTGCAGTCCATAACATTTGGCGTCTACCAGCTGAAAAACAGAACTCAGGAGTTTTCTGGGACATTTAATGCCATCACACCGACCAGGGAAACACATCTACTCACTAGCCAGTGTGTTTAACTTTCAGAAAAACATTTTTTTAATGAAAACTGAAAGAACTGTCAGAAGCTTGGCAGTGATGTCACGTATATCATTCACAAACAATCGGTCATCTGATCATGTTTAGACTCCAAATATTTTAATTTGTGAAGATTATCATCATAAACTTATGTTCATCCCACAGTTTATTTTACACAACAATCCCAAAGCCAATGAAAAAATTTGAATGTCTTTTTGTCAAGGGCACCAGGGACTACTCTTATGCCCCCTAATATGGGTTATAAAAGAGTTCCCAACAACAGGTTGGCACGTAAGGTCATGTAAGGTCAAAAAACACTTTCATTTTCTTATAATATGTATTTATTTTGACCTTATTTGCTGTGAGCTTTTAACGCTCCAAAAGTGGCACCTAGTGAATTAGCATTTTCATTCAGACCAACCCGAAAATCAAGTATTCTCTGGTCTGCACATGCAACAACTGGACAGGCAATATGCTAATGTTTCAATATAAAAGCTTGTTTGAATGATTCCGAGTTGACTCTTTCTTTTGAGAGACAATAACTTCATACACAGTGCAATTTTCAAAAAAAGCTGAATTTCCAAAAATTCATAATAGGGGCACTTGAACTGAACTGAGATCTTGCTCAACATAGCCTACCGCTTACTAGGAAATAAAATTGTCTATTGTTAATGGGGCATGTTTAAAACAATTCATCAATGCCTATATTATATTAGATTTCATCCTTTACTGATTTATTAAACCTTCTCTATTTAACAAACGAATGACGAATTCGTCCATTCACAGTCATTTCCTCATTCCCCTGGATCTGCTGCAGGGTTCGTTTTAAAGTAAACTTTACTTGTAATGACTCAACATTTCCACCATGTCTGTTACACCAAATTTTATCATGAGATGACAAAATTGCCAGTAAACACCAGTGACTGAATTGTGGTTAGACATTTAAAATAATTAAACCACAAGAACAGGTCACCCTAATGGATTGTAACAGCATGAAGCAAACAAGTTCGGAGATTGCAAAATAGCAGGGGAAAGGTCAAACGCTTGGGCGCAGGCTGACACTTACTGAGAAAGGAGGGCCGCTCATCTGGGTTGGCGGTCCAGCCGCAGGTCATGAGGTTAATGAGGGTCTCTCGGCTGGGGATGTCTGCTGGCAAGCTGTCCAGGCCCGTGTCGGGTCGAGATCCACGGAGAACGCTGAACATGATCTGCATGGGATTGGTAGCCTCTGCTCACAGAGAGAACAGGACGAATATGGTCAAAGAATTGAGAAATGTTGCCTGAAAAAACGCTGCAGTTTGTGATATGGAGGAGGAATTGTCCACGAGAGGAAATCTGTGTCATCGTTTTCTTTGTATTAAAAACATGACACAGGAAAACGTGTGCTTAGTGCTAAGTAGAGTCAATCTGACTTGAAGTGGATGCTGTGATAGTTTTAAATACTAGTATATTTTTTCAATATTAAATTTGTTTTTATTTTTATATTTTAGTTTTCATTTTAGCAATTTGTTTTAAGCTTGCAAATTATATCACATTGTTTTTCTCTTTTCATTTTAGTACCATTTTGCCTTGGCAACTTGTTGAATTAAAATCATAATATATTTTTTTAATCAGTTAACATTTTATTTGGCTTTTTTTTGGGGTAACTTTCAAAACCCTGCTGCTTGTCTTGTAGTTAATACAATAAGCAGGGAACACCTTATAGTATTTTATCAATGTCAAAACAAGTCTTTATTAAAATTTTAAATGTGCTTTTGTTATTTTACTGGTATTTTAAGCATGCCATAATACAGGTCCAATAAAACCATATGCAGATGCATCCTGCTGTTTATTATGCCCCCTTTTTTAGTTCATAAAAAGTTAATTTGGGTGGCACACTACAAACACAGTGATGCACAAATGAAAAAAATTATGCCAGAAGTCAGAATGTAACCTAACACATATGAACTATGTGACTGTCATGGAACCTATTGGTACACTTTTCTATAATTCAAGACCACCCAATGGACCCTACCTTCATACGGTATCCGTCTTGAAAGCACTTCCCACATGATGATGGCGTAACTGAAAGAGGAAGCACAGAACAGATGAGAGAACGGTTTCACTGCTGGCAAACCCCTCTTTGGAGATAAAACTCACAATGTCCGTTCTGTGTGATCATTTCAACATGCCTTCTGACTAAGATCACAAAACCTCAGATATGCTGGCAGGCTGACATTTCGTTTCTAAATCATTTCCCTTTTTTTGACCAGAGCAGTGAAGAATAACATAAAGGCCTCTATTATGAGTAGCACTGGTGAGCTATGAATAAACCCAGGAACTGGTTTCTTGTTCTGTTTCCCAGCCTCTCTCTTTGTTCTGAAAAAACGGTGAAATATTATAAAAATCCACTTACAATTCCAATATCTGCTATATTCCTCCCTCCCAATCAAAGACTTATGTTAATCAATGAATTTCTGTGACTTTTTCCCCCGTTCACTTACGACTTGGATAAGGACTGTATAGATGTGTACACGGTAAAATATGTTAGAGATAAGAATAATTAGAAGAAAAAGACTTTTAATCAATTTTAAATTCCTTCTGAAGATAAGTTGAGGGTGGAACATGTCCCTCATCATGTCCGACAGGAATTTCGCTGAGTCACCATTAGACTCATGGTGCAATAAAGACATCTGAACATCTTAAGGGGATGCCCCTTCAAAAAATACAGGAACTGAGAGAAAGCAGTACTTTAAAACCCTGTAAATTCAGAAGCTCACCCAAAACTGGAAGCTTTATCAAATCTACCGAAACTGACCTATACATGTCATATTTGACATCAGCTCTGCGGTTCTTGGATGGTTCGTACTCCTCAGGTGGCATATAGATGACCGTGCCTCCCATTTCGGCAGGTTTGGAGCCGGACCCTTTAGTGATAGAAAGCTGGCGCCATTTAGATAACCCAAAATCAGCTATCTATTCACAAACACAGACACACAAGGCCCACATTAGATCAGAAAAGTGAAGTGTATATGGTAATGCTTTAGTCTGCTATTAGCATACCTATTACTGGCATATTGGGAGTTTATAAAAGCAAAATTTAGTCCGTTAATATAGAGAATTAGTGAAAAATTACGGTTTATAGCTGATTTCAAAAGTATGATTGTTCACTTACAATGTTTAAAAGTGAACAAAAGAGACTTTATATAGCAGCAAGACATTCAAACTTTCTGGGAAGAACAACTAGATTAGAAGAGCAGACTCAAGAGACAACATTCAGACAAGTATTGAGCGCAGCACTGTACAAAAAGAGCTCAAATTCCAACGAAAACATCAGTAGTTGATCACCTTGATGTTCATGTACCTCAAAAACTGCTTTCAATTAGTTTCTAGTAAAATATATCTACAAAATTCAATCAAGTGCATGTGTGGAAGTGTAATTTAATGGGGAATAGAGACATCTTCAAGCGAACCTTTACATGGTACTCCCCGTCCATCAGGATGTTCTGGGTTTTAAGATCGTGGTGTAGAAGGGGTGGAGTCATGTTGTGGAGGAAGTTTACTCCTAAAGCGATCTCATAAACAATACGCAGCCTCAATGGCCAGGCCACCAGTGGGTACATATCCTTCTGTAATGCAAAAATACAGAAGTGAACATTCAAGAACCTGTATGTCACAAATCAGAAAGTGAAACTGTACAATACTCCGACTCAAGGTGAATTATTACCCTAACACCACCAGACTAAACAGGAAGCATGTCGTGTAAAATGTATTTATACCTCATGAAGGAGCTCATCCAGCGATCCGTTGGCCATGTACTCAGTCACAATGCAGAAGAACTCAGGCTCATTACACACCCCAAAGATCTGGATGATGTGGTTAAATCGAGCTTTGTGAAGCACCTCAGCTTCCTTCAATAAACAGTTCCTCTCCCTGTAAAAAAGATGAATGATTGGGGGTTTCTCTCAGACTATATCATGAGATACAGTACAAGTTACTAACAGCCTGGTTTTCAACAGCCATGGACTTCTTTCAAATGGAAATCTTGGAATAGTTCATAAATTAAGATTTTTTAATCAAGCTTCAGCTTCCTTTTAAAAGGCCATTCATTGTAATAATATGGACCATGGAGTGTATTAAAAAAAATCTGAATATAGCCCGTTTAAAATTAAACACAGTAAGCTAACCAATCATTTTAAATGCTACAAGTGAGTTTATAACACTTCAATGTTATTGTATACGGTCTTAAACCATCTACGTTATTTGGGATTCGCTTAGGATTACGTTTAATGATTTTTATTGAAAAATTACCATTTTTAAAGGGATAGTTCACCAAAAACATCAAAATTCTGTCATCACTTCTCATCCTCGTGTCATTCTACTCACATCTTTCGAAGCCAGATAAACAAAATGTCAGATTAAACTATTTATTTATCAAACGCAGAGTAATCAAAAACAATGATAATCACTAGAAATAAGGTGCCCCCTACTAAGCAAGCCAGAGGCGACATCGGCAAGGAACCAAAACCCCATCCATGAGAGGACGGAGGAAAAAACCTTGGGAGAAACCAGACTTAGTTGGGGCCAGTTCTCCTCTAGCCGGACGCCCAGCACCTAATATCCAGTACTTTATCTTGAATTTCTTCTTTAGTGTTCCACATAAAAGATGTCAAAACTTTAAGTGAATAATATTTTCATGACTTTAAATTCCAGCTTTTGCACTTCTTCTCCAGATCTGAAATAACACAATCCCATGTATTGTGATCTGATCTTAAGAACTTCTCAGCTGTAACTCGGTGCTTATTAGCACTTATCAGTCAGTGTTTATTCCCAAATAGCTCGTGGTCCATCATATTCCTACTTTCACAGAACTAAAAATACATTCAAACGTCTTGAACATACGGTTCCCAACTGCACTACCTTTAAAGCATGCAGTCTGACCGCATACTTGACGCATGTACGTAAGTGCTGCATAATAGTTCAGATCAGTCACCTTATCTGCACAGTATCCTTTCCTAAAAAGCTGCATTTATGGACTGAAACGCACAAACCGCCCAGCAATAAACGTTTTAAGAACCGTGCATTTGAGCTAACAAGGAAGCAAAGTAACGTTAGACTGTGGCTGAACCCACCTCTCACCAACCGGTGAATCCAGTTTTAAGCACTTGATCGCCACAGTGGTGCGCCAGTCGCTGTGCTGCGCCCTGAACACGGTCCCAAAGCCTCCCTTGCTGATGTAGTGCAGGTCCGTTAGTTTCCGATACGGGATCACGGGTAAGGTGCTGGTGAGACTGCAGATGTTGACGCAGCCGGTGTGCTCCATGTTTGAGGATATTATGAGATGAGAAGGGCCCGTACAGCTTCAGGAGAAAGAGGAACTGAAAGCGCACTGCTGCTGAAAACCTTCAAAGAGAGACAATATCGCGCACGTATATCTATCTACATGTTGTGGACGCGGAATAAACAACGTGCTACATTACCCAGAGACAGGTGTCTGACTGATTTGTATAGTCAAAATATCCTTGTTACAAGTGTCCCCGGATAACAGATGGAAAAGAAATGTGTCCTACGGATCGCGCTTGGAGACACGCCCCCAAACCGAACAACGCATTTTATATCACGCCATAAAAGCAAACTGCAATTTAGCGCCAAAATCAAATACAACCACCACAGTTTGAGATTTAGCGATTAGGAAGCGCGGCGGTGGTGGTGGGTGAGAACTCGTGTGAATATCTCGCAGGTGTGTGAATGAGTGGGTCGGACTAAAACCGCAACGTTATGTTTTTTTTTTGTGTGTAACCACCCGTCCGATCCCGCCCTTGACATGCCGCTAGATGAGTTACATCTCAACTACCCAATCACAGACGGCTTTGGAAAGCCTTCCAGCCAATCCTGTCACAAGGGGGGCGGGATTTCTCGGAATACAGGTGGGGGGAAAACAACGGTGTTCACGCGACTGTGACCTCAGCTTCCGGGTGTCGAAGGGGTCCACATTTTTAATTTAGGGGAATTATATATTTTCTGGATATTTGCTTTGAAATTTGACCACACAATACACAATTTCGTGTTTATTTTTTTATTTTGTTTGTTTGTTTATAATAGTTGTATATGGATTTTGTAGTAATTAACACAGTAGGCTATGGTTAATTATAGTTTTTTATTATTATTATTATTTATTTGAACTGGTCAAAGACGTATGTCTGACGTTTACATGTTTTGGACACATGAAGGCTTCCTGGGTTAATCCATTATGATGTAACAAAGGGAATTCCTAAGAGATTTTCCTCCCAAAAACATGGCACCGCATTCAGCCTTTTATAAGAAATAGAGAAACCTAAAAGAAATGTATAATGACATGCAATAGAAATGAATTCCCTACTCAGGTACATCATTGCCTGTGCTTCTGGGTTCAGTATTGATAACAACAAGCTGCCATGCAGAGGATGGATCTGGTTGCCCTAATAACCTGAAGTGTTTTGCTCTTGGCACAGTGGTACAGAAAGTGCCCTGAGTTACATTATTACTCATTCTGTTAAAGGGAATGATAGTGCCAAGTGTATTACTAGAAATGTGGTGTATAGGAGTAAGCTATTTGGTATTCTTTTAATGTAACATTGTATCAGTTGTGGAAGAGAGATTGCCTACTGACAAAATTAAATTTGAAAAAACAAATGTTTTTTTTTTTTCCCCAGACAGTGTCAGTCTGTTTGTTTGTGATCATTTAGTGACTCCTTTGTGCAAATGACATAATTTGGCCAGTAGATAGCGACAAGTGACTGTCTTTATGACAGAGAATGTTCTTGAACCCAATCATCTGCGTTTAATAACTTTGTTTAGAAATTGCTGTCAAACAGACAAAGTAACTGGAAATAGCATGTTTAATACTGTGTCAATAATACACAATATTAGCTTTTACGTCATCATAATTTTGTTGTTGCTATAAAAGCAATGCCAACAGTTCTGTGTGTACATTAATGAGGAAAAAAAAGAACTTAAATGATTTTAGCAAATGACTGCAATATACCAAAGAGTGAAAAATATAATACTTTACGTACCCACTGTATTTAACATCTGCTGTCCATATTCACCATACGCTGACTTTCAATGTCTTTCATATCACCATAAAAATGGCAAACATGACATCATGAAAAAATATTAATGAGCTGCAGAAAAAAAATGAACGAATACAATGGAGTTTTCTCGTTTATTTACAGATTGCCTGAATTTTGGTTTTTAAAGGAACTTAAATGTAATCCTTACCATAAGTCTCAATGGCCCCATCTAGTGCCTATACCCTTGAGATACCACATCTTTACTGATAGATCCTAGCAGCGATGTGTTAATTATTTTTCCACAGCTAACCTTTCTTCAAGAAAATGCAAAACAAAGGTAGTCATTGGGGAATTTTTATGGTGTTGTGAAACCAGTAATTACACAGCAGGGAGGAAGAATGGAAGCGTTTTAATTCTTCATTATTTAAAAGCTAACTACATCATAAAATGTGATCAACACTCAGATCCTAAATGGTTCTGCAATACTGTTTCGGATCATTGTAGATCAGTTATAATGAAATAAAAGGTTGCCTTAACTACTATGCAATTGCATCAAAAAACAAATGCATTGTTCTTATTGTGTTTCTATTGTATTGGAAAACACTTTTGCTGCTATTGAGGTTAGGGACAGGTTTGGCAGCATGGGTAGGTTTAAGCATAGGTTAAGTTGTAAATTACAGATGTAAATTGAAATATTAGTGTAATGTAAAACATACATGATTAGTGTATTTTACTAAATGATTAATTTCAATGTAAGTACACAGTAGTTAAGGCCACCTAATCTAAAAGTAATGTACAATTACAAATGACTTTAAATTTGATTGTACTGCTAGAAGAAGGCGTGGTATGGTTGTGTCTCATTCGTGACATGATTCACTTCTCTTAATAGTGAGGAATGCAGAAGATGACATTCAGTCAACTTCTGCTAACATAAGTTTTTGACTCTTTTCTTTTCATCAGGTCCACTGCAGAAGATACAGCATGTTTTACCAGAACCACAGTCCAGATGTTGTAAGGAGAGGGAATGCGATGGAGTATTACAGCAGTGGATTCTGCAGAGGAAGCAGTGAAGTAAGGACACTCAAGGTCACTTTGCTTGGATATAGGGTCATGGAGGAAAAGACAAAGTTTACAGTAAGGATTAACTTATTTGTGCTTCTTTTCAATTCTGCTGTCATGAATTTATGTAGATTGACTATTCTTCATATTTTAAATGTATAGCCCTCGATGGGCGAATCCTCTCCAAAATGGAAATTCTCGTTTTCTTTCCATCATGTTGTTCCAAACCCACATGTCTTTTGCTTCTTCCATGTGGAACTCAAAGGCAGAAATAATGAATAATGTACGGTGACCGAGAGCGCTCAATGCGCAGAAACTTAAGAAAACACATGTAAAAAAACAAAACACATGCAAACAGAAAAAAACACATGTAATCAAAAAAAAAAAAAAAACACATGCAAACAGAAAAAAACACATGTAATCAAAAAAAAAAAAAAAAAACACATGCAAACAGAAGAAAACACATCCAAAAAAAAAAAACAAAAAAAACATGCAAACAGAAAAAAATGAAGAAAACAACTTCATCAGTTTGACAACACAGGAGCTGCAAATTTACACAACGCAACCAAACGAACGTGCTGCAAACAGCACGGACCACAACGGAAATGTTTCAGGGGGACCTCAAAAAGTGAGGAACCCATCTGAGAGTAACTCTAGCTAACATAGCATTGAAATAATATTTCACAGTTAAGTGTGTAATTTGTCAGATTAGTCTAATAATATCCAAAAGACCGTATGATCAGGTTGTTAAAATAAACACAAAAAACCTCACCTTTTAGTTCAGTGACAACTCCTCTGCTCTGACCAAAAGCCACGGAACAAATAATCAGGTCCCAGATAAGTTTGTCACTTTTTGAGGTCCCCCCATTTCCGTTGTGGTCCATGCTGTTTGCAGCGCATTTCTGTGTTTGCAGCGCCTCTCTGTGTTTGGTTGCGCTGTGAGAATTTGCAGTTTGCATGTGTTTTTTTCTGTTTGCATGTGTTTTCTTAAGTTTGCATTGTTGACCTCTCTCGGCCACTGTAATAATGTGCTAATTTTATACATGCATTTAAAAAGGGGGGAACTGGAGCTTTACACTTTAAATGCAGGGTATACGATTTTTCAAACATAAGTTACCTTAGAAAATTTGGGCCATTTAGCAAAACAAAATGGGCATGTCTATTCGTGACATGAAGAAGACTGTTTAGTGAACAGCAGAGTGACAGAAAGAAATATCGAATCAGCTTTCCAGCGATGGAGAGAATTCAAGGAGTGGAAGGCCTGCGATCGGATGTTGTCGCGCCACTCGCATCCCATGTAGACGGTGTAACATTGGTACTGCTTTGTTTCACAGAACTCATTGTCTTCAAGTGGGTATAATGCACAATGACTTTTGACATTGGCTGGCTTCAGCCAATTGTTACTGACTTTCATTTAAAAATAAACCTTTATAAATTAAACCTTGTTTCTACTTTATCTAAAAAAAACATGCTATAAATTTATATTCTCCGTAAGAACACAGGCCAGAGCTTGTGGTCAGTGTTGAACCTCTCTTTCTTGATATAAACGGGAATCACCCACAAGCTCTGCCACGAGCCGTCTCAGCGGGAGCGCATATTGCACAATCGTATTAACTGTTTATCTACAGAACTTTCTTTACCACGCTGTTCAGCGTCAATTCTGCCCTGCAGCCGAATACACTGGTTAATGTCAGGTGTAGGGTATGTTTAGGGTCTAGCATAGTGTTGGAAATTAACACGGATTAACGCAACCAATAAAAACTTCAGAATCATCTGTGGGGCGGAGTTTGCACTGACGCCGATTGGGCGAAAAAACTCAAAGGATGGAAGCCACGCCCTATTTAGAGCTCCATACCCGTTTAGGAGTTTCCGCCCCCATTTGGAGATCTCCAGGCTGCAGTTATAACCTTCTCGTTGACTGGGTTGCTTAAGCTACGTATGTGTGGGGCGGAGCTATCAAAGGAGCAGGAATCTTTTGGGGTAGGGGCCTGTTTGTTTTTGGTGATTTCAAATATCTGCATTGGCTTCCAGAAATCGTATACTCTGCCTTTAAAATGGAACAAAAGCATAATAGAAATATCGTAAGAATAATTTTTTTATTTGAAGTCCATTGAAGGTTTATAAAACATTATAAATATGATCTGTATGAATCAATGTGCACTAAGCAGTTGTTTATATGTGAATAAAAACCTAAATTAAATCTGTTCAACATTTCAAATGGCCACGTCTCTCAGAATACTACGTTCACATAATTTTTATGAACATTTTGAACTGTGAAAAGCTGAAAGCTTACTTTTCTTAGTCTTGTGAGTTCAGAACAGCTTGTTTTATGTGAGCTATGTCTTTAAGAGAGACATTTTGGAAAATGATTCAAAGGCAGCTTTTAGGAATGAAGAGGACATAATATTCTCTTTCTGCACTTCTCAGGTCTACAAGATCTTAGTCAAGCGTGCACCAGAAGAGAGCTGGCACATTTTTAGACGATACACAGACTTCTCTCAACTACATGACAAGGTCAGATGCAGGTGACTCATGTCAGCTGACAGTGCAGTAATAGAGACATGCTCAGTTTTTCTTAGAATTTCCTTCTTTTAGATGTGTGTGACTCTTTGCGTGTGTTTTCAGCTGAAGGAGGTGTTTCCTTCATGTAACTTTGTCCTACCACCCAAGCGCTGGTTCAACAACTTCAGCGCTGAATTTCTAGAAGAGAGACAACTGGGCCTTCAAAACTTTCTACTAAACCTGGTTGCTCATAAAGATGTGCGAAAAAGGTAGTTATTACTTTATGCTTCTTTGGCAAGATACTTAAAGGCGCTATAGAATGGAAAACTGAATTGACCTTGGCATGGTTGAATAATAACAGTTCAGTACATGGACATAACATACTGTG
>JAUMHQ010000045.1:3523258-3536650 GCA_032361165.1 Enteromius paludinosus | reverse complement strand
ATTAATTTCAAAATTAATCTAGATTAATCTAGATTAAAAAAATTAATCTATGCCCACCCCTAATATATATACATACAGTACTGTGTAAAAGTAGTATTTTCATCAACAAAACATGGTTTTAAGCTGGTTATTTCTATCTTTTGCAGTAGCGTGTCTGTTGGAAATATCAATTTACATTTCCAAACATCATTTTTTCTTTAATTGTAATAATGCAGTGAGATTATTGTCTGCACAAGGAGTCTGACAACAGCTAGTGCTCCACACAGAGATCTGATCTGATCATCATCCAGTCTGTCTGGAATAACATGAAGTTACAGTACAAACTGATTAATTCAGAAGAACTGTGGCAACGTCTCCAAGATGAAGAAAAAAAACTACCTGGAAAGCTACAGTACTGTTCAAAGTTTTAGACACTTGTGTAAAAATGCTGTAACATGAGGAAGCTTTCAAAAATTATGCCATAAACAGATTTAATTTATCAATTAACTTATATCAACTAAATCAAATAAATCTATGGTATTACAGCTTTTGGTAAAACAGCTTCTGTTCCGAGGTACACTTGCGGTAGGTTTTTTGAAGCTTCTTGGAAATGTTGCCACAGCTTAAAACCATTTTTTGTTGATGAAAATACTAGTGGCCTGTATATAACTGCAATTATCTATTATTCATAAGATTAAGAGGTTCAAGTAATGCTGGGCAGACAATGGCAGACTATTGACAGCTACTCAAGGTGGGTCTGAGGTAAGACACCAGTCCAGTCTGAGCTGAAACGCTATGTTCAAACAAGAAACCATGTGAGGTGTACACACACTGCCAACACACATTTCAGACCCATTTATGTATATTTACCCCTTTTAGCCTCAGGTTCTCAACTTTGGCCTTCGATGCCTACTTTCCTGCAGAGTTTAGCTACAACCATAATTAATAACCTAACCAAGGTCTTCAGGATTGATGGAAAGTTTGTTCAAGGTTACAGCTAAACTGTGCAGGAAAGTGGGTCTAAAGCGCCAGAGTTGAGAATCTCTGTCTTAAGATATAGCTTACCTAGACACAGCTAAACTGTCATCCCAATGTATTTCTGCCTTTCGGTGCTCTGCTCTCAGAAGTTCTGCCCTCAGGTCTTCTGCTTTGGATGCACCCATAGCTCTTAAAGCCGGGCGGCAATCTGAGGGAACAGGTGCTGTGCCTCTGCAGACACCCTCACCTGCCAAATGACCTGATGCATAACAAAAGAATGAGCAAAAAATGTAGGAATCAACAAACTAGTTCTGAATCATGCAGATGCAGCATCTCCCTTAAGGTGCTTTTCCACCGCATGGTACGGCACTGTACAGTTCAGTATGGCTCACTTTCCAGGGGGTTTTCAGCTGGGTACAGTACCTGGTACCTTTTTCAGTACCACCTTGACTGAGTTTCCTACTTCCAACAGCCATACCATTACCAAAATGTGACGTGTAAACCCTTACTGATTAGCCGAAGAGAATCGGTACTATCTACGCAGGTTTGTGCAAGTTTCAAAACTTTTTTTGAACATGAGACACCACACCTGGTAGATTTAAATCAGCCCAGCCAAGGAAGGAACAAATAAAATGTTTTTTGAACAAATGCAACTAGCTTGAATTAAAGGATGTGCAGATGTTCCTCTTGCTGATAGTGGAGGGGCTGATCAAGCAATATGCAATGTGTATAATTTCCCCCACTCTAAAGCGGTACTAAACTGTAGTGGAAACACAAACTGAGCCGTGCTGAGTCGTATCAAACAGTGGGAAGCACCATTAGAGCGTCGAGAGAAGAACATCAGCAGAACCTTAGGTGTGATATCCTGACCAATTAATTTTGAGTCACCTAGTGGGATGCCACATTTGATCAACCAGGCAAACTTACCTGTGACTAGGTCACCTGCAGAGTCCCATATTGTTAGAGTCTGGAGGTCTGTGGTCAGCATAGATGAGGAATACCTGAGAGAGGATGGTCTGTTGAAAGAAGTCAGTCCTGAGGTGACTGGATGAACCTGAGGGGAGGCACTGAGAGTGACACTGAGGTGCTCTTCAGGCAGTATGTTTTCATGGTGAGAGCTACCATCTAGCTTGTGATCAAGGTGAATTAGGCGGTACTGAACTGAGGGCATTAGCTTGACCACCCGTTGCCCTGTCGGGCGACTCTTGGAACTTGATTTCAGGGCCGATTTGATGGGATGATGGAGGGGAGAGTCTTTGACATTGCTAGAGAGATCCTTATTCTCAAGGTCAGTAGATATTTCAGTAGTACCTTGTTCAGGGGTTTTCAATGTAGAGCGAGTAGTTTTATCCTCCAGGCTTGACCTGGTTTTGGAGTTCCTTCTCTGAGCCCATAGATTCTGACTTTGAGCATACGGACCATTAGTGCTTTCAACTCTACTTTCTCCTTTCCTGCTCCTTCTTCGAAGCTTCCCAAAAGCTGACGTGTTCTCACCTGCACCTCCTACACCTCCCCGCCCTACACTTTCTGCCAGGCTGACACCTCCAGTGAAAGTTACACTCTTCATGAGGGTCGGGTGGATGGTTTGACGGCATGACTGGCCAGGCGTGACCCATCGGGCGGCAGCCTTGTCTTGAGAATCTACTATACCGTGTGTCGGCTGGGAATGGCAATCTTGGTTCTGTGCAGGTCCCAAGATGCTTCCACAGGTTTCACATGTCCTAAACATATCGTCCTTTGACACCATGGCAGCCAGACACTCTCCCTCCTTGGTTAATATTGCAACAGGGATACCAACGTTCACCCAGTTTATTGCCGTCGCTCTGCTTTCCTCTGGGATGTTGTATACTGGATCTGCTTTTAGCTGTTGGGTAGAGTGGGATTTCTCAGCTACCACTGGCCCGCGTTCACGCACCCGCTCCAGGTATCGTCGCTCAGCCTCCTTCTCCGACTCATCCTCAAAACGTACTCGCGTGGGCGATTGGCCATACCGACGTGAGCGCACCCCACACTCACGGTTCCTTCCCCGAATGTCTGGTGACTGAAGAGGTGAAGTAACCTCCTCTTGAGCCGTGACAAGAACAGCACTGTGCAGTGTAGTTGACACACTGATTGGTAAAACCTCCCTATAAAGCAGATACAAGAGCTTTTACAGAACACCTGGAGATCTGCAATCAGTATCATTTCATTATCTCTATTACATCACTGCATAATGTTACATAATTATCATTCAAACCTGAATGGAAACAAACGGCAAATGCATTATTTGTTTAAAGTTAAATAGATTAATACGAATGAAGGCTTTTGATTTATTTGATCATCAGCTTGTGACAGGATTAATAATAATGCTTGCCAAATATGTGTTATATGAAGTACACATGATTATATAACACAGAAACACAACTCAAAATGAACTGCTTAAATAAATACTCCTGTGTATCTCAGGATATGGGTCACGATTTTAGAGGGGATTGCTCTCACTTTGTTCACAGTAAAAAAGTTTGTAATAGATGACTTTTCAAAAGACAACCAT
Source organism: Enteromius paludinosus (assembly GCA_032361165.1). Lineage (NCBI taxonomy): Eukaryota > Metazoa > Chordata > Actinopteri > Cypriniformes > Cyprinidae > Enteromius > Enteromius paludinosus. The sequence continues at coordinate 3,533,160 of JAUMHQ010000045.1, read as the reverse complement.
GATGTGAGACAACAACAAGAAGGCAGTTGAAAGTGTTGGGGTGACTTACAGGCCCTCTCTTTGACCAAGACAGGTGGGGGTTTCACTCTTAGGGTTTTGAGAACGTGCTTTGAATCGAGCTCTTTCCAACAGTCGCTTTGCTTGTTCATGACGTGGACTAAGAGTTACTTCAGCAGTAGAGATCAGTGGTCTGTCCAAAGTAGAAAATACATTTGACACTTTCCTGAGTAAGTGTAATGATTATTCAAAAAGCTATGACTGCTTTTCTCAAATGTTTTCATGTCAGCCTCACACAAAAGGCTTACACTAGACTGTCAATATTACAAACTTGCATACTTCCCACAAATCAAAAATAAACATACAGAATGTCAGAAGCTTAAATCTGTCTTACGTAATCTCTTTCATGGGCATGTTATGTGCAAGCCCTAATCTTTAAATGAAGAGATGTGTGTCTTTCACATGGATTTGTATTCTGACAGAGGTCTATCACAGCTGATTGCAAACGAACAACTGTATTCAATAATGTGCTTGATTGGGGACAGTGTGTCTTACCTATAGGTAAACACAGCGTCCTTTGGGATGATTGCGGTGTCCCCTTCACCTACTTTGTAGGGAGGTAAATCTGTGTAGAAACACATACTGTTGTAGAATAATGAACCCAATACGCATTTATAATGTGCAAGCGCATTCATGTAATTTTGGCCATCTGCTACAGAACCAGTCTCAGTATCTGATAATTCCATTCAACAGGATGCTACGTGCAAGTTGAAGAATAGTACAAACACACTGAACCAATATCCTGTACTTCTGCTGTTACACAACACTCCAGAAAACCAAGCTGGCAGATTTCAGCCTATCTATCCCTACGTTGTGCGGTATTAAAACACTATTATCTCTACTGCTCCACTTTCTCCCAAATCCTTCCCCCTCATCTGTAATTATGGTGACAGGCAGCCACATCTGTTCTGAGAGATCATACCAACCTCCCTGCTGTGAGTTTTGGCTCAGTGACCCATGGGTGATTAATGCTGGTTAAATCATAAATACAGTGAAAAACTGCACAAGTTAATTAAACGAACACAAATAGATTTTTTTAAAGAATGCTTGGATTCAAACAAGATTGGACCCCATTCACTTTAATTGCAGAGACAAATAAAAAACACTGAGAGATTTTGTTTTTTAAACACACAGTCATGAGATAAGAATGTTCATTCTTGGATTAACTATCCTTTAATCTAAAGCCTTACCTCTGTGTGGCTCCTTTGGTGGTTGGTACTCTCCCTCCGGATTCATAGAAGTATTGATCTCAATAGAATCAACTTGATATTTGTTTAGGTATGTCTTGTTCATCTCAACTTTCTCTGCAATAGACAAAGACCCTCCTACTGAACACACTGTCTCCCAACTGTCTCCCTTCCACAGCCCACCAACTGGATCTGCTGTTGCAATCTCCTTCTGGAGACACCTATGAAAAGCACTTTCCAAGCTGTCAGACCTCTGCAGCTCCTTGTGAATAGCACCCACAGTCTTCAGTTTTGGCTTCCGTTTTGGACCCTCCTCAGTTGTGAGTATCACATCCTTTGGAGCTGCCAGTGTGGAAGAACTCTCTGAATTAAGAATCAATGTCTCTGGTCGAGCTACTCGCCAAAAGCCTTTGGGAGGAGCCCAGTGCCTGGGAGAAGATGTTGTTGGCTTCATTGCGATGTCTCCTGGAGGCTCACCTGCTACACCCACTGCAATGTTCTCCAGGCTAGACCCTTCACAAAGCCCGCGGGACATTTCTAGTGCACTTTGTGATGGGGTGTCTTTCACAATTTTGTCGCAAGTCTCTTTTTCTCCTTGCATCCCCGAGTTGGGTTCCAGCACTTCTTTATCGCTGGCTTTTGGCTTATTGCTCTGCTTGGTGTATTCTGTTTGACAAGTAGACAGCGTTTTGTCATCTTGGTTTTTCTTCTCTGATTCTTCTGTGGAACCCTCGGGTAATAGATCATCTCTCTTCGTCCCCTTTGACTTTTTCTGGGACACTGCTTTGACTTTAGTTTGCAGGGCAGAAACGGCTGAACCCGGGGCAGGGGAGCAGGTAGGGAGAGATGCTTTGGATTTTAATACATTGGCGGAGGGTCCACCTTGAGGATCATCTGGTAGCTCAGCACTTTGGTCCAGACTTCTTAGTGGTTGTGTCTCAGAGAGATCCTCTGTCTCCTCATCCATTTTTCACACTATAAAAAGAAAAAAAAAGCCAGACACAAATTTAAACAAGATGAAGAGGAAGGTTTTGCAGAGCTGTTGTTTATGGATTCCATGTTAGTAGATTAAATATTCCTGAATCCCTCTTACGCACAACAAACTATGTAAGAGTTTGCGTAATACCAATACTTTCGTAGTGTTAGATCATCCACAACAAGAGATCTAAAAGGAGGATAGGTTCATGACAAGGTCACACTGTTGAAGATGATGAAAACTATATCACAGTAGATGTATATGTACTGAATTGACTCAGGCCTTAATAATCTGATCATTTACAAACACAGGTTTCTGAACTGAAGTATACATAGACATGTTGTATTTACTAGCTAAAATGAAGTTATAAGACATAAAATATTGCATTTCTGCATGGACTTAGGTAAACCATGACATAGATGATATACAGAAGGATGCAAGTAAATAAGATTAAGGAAATATTGTTTAAAATTAATATTTGTTTTGATTAAAAACTGTGACGGACACACACACAGATGTCAATATCAATGTCATTGCATTCTTATAACATAATATTGACCTAATACATGATATGATATTATATATACTGTTTGAAATCTTACCTTACTTTCACTGATGGTCCATTCGAGTCTGTTACATTTCACAGGTTCAGTTGAATAAATCGTACTGACCCAGCATGCAGAATCATTCCTGTCTGTCCTTGCCCAGTAATGCTTCAATGGCCAAAACCAGCAACAAACGCTACCCGTTGATATGAGGATTTACTCCCATGATGCTACTCTTCATTCAGCTGTCACCAGCACCTATCACTGCGCATCCACTGGTGGTAGATTCCATCTCTAACCTATGAGCGCTCGCTCAATATTCATGATTGGTCTGTTAATCCTCACAGAAATCAGACGGATTAGACAAAAATGGAAAATAAATGCGTACTTTAATTCCTTTGATGTCAACTGCAGCATTTCATTGCATAAGTTGGCACAATTCACAGAAATGTTATTTAAAAAGTGCACTCAGTATGTAAAGGCCACGTTTGATAGATCAGGTTTTTTAAGAGATGCTAGTGATTGCAGTTAATCTATCTGGGAAACTTTACAGTGTTGACAAATACAAAAAAATAAAAATACATATTCATGAGGCTGTATTATATCTGCAGCACAAAGACAAAAAAAACTCACTCCACTCACTCTTACTCCATTTGTATACATTACATATGCCATAAAAAATTATCTGTCAAATTGAAAATATTCATGTTAGACAATTAGATCAGAAGCTAACAATTTGTAATGTAAACTAGATACAGGCCTATATTGGGGTAAAAAATAATGGCATGCCATATTTTCCAAATATTTTTAATTTCAATATTAATGTTAACAATTAATATGAATAAGACTTAAAAAATGTATAGTGTGTTTATGTTTCTATATAGTATATGTTTCTGTATGTTTATAATTTTTCACATGTATTTAATTTTTTGTTTTACTGTAATTTGGCTAGGTATGACAAAGAATTATACATCTTTACAATTAATATGAAACATGTATTGTTGTCATGCACATTATGGTACATGCAAGCTCAAAGCTGCATCAAGCACATCTGCCTCAGCTTCATTTTTAACTTTCGTCATGCAAATTTCTGCCTTTAAAATTTGTCAGCCATCTAATGTGAGGAAGCATATTATACATGGTAGCTAAGTTTATTTATTATTTAATCACTATTTGTCTGTTTTGATGCAACCATTAGTTGTCTGTATACTATAGTGAAAATTAAATCAGTGATATTAATTTAATACTTATTAATCTATATTTGCCCTAATCTCTGGTTTCACAGACAAGGTTAAGCCTAGTCTCAGACTAAAATGCAACTCTGAGCTGTTTCAACTAAAATAAACTTGCACTAATTGATCTTAAAATATTGAAATTAATTATCATAGCATAAATGATATGAATAAACATACAGTGAGGTCAATAAGTATTTGATCACCTTGTGATTTTGCAAGTTCTCTTACTAGGAAATCATGGAGGCATCTACATGGAGGTTCATTTCCACAGTGACAGACAGAATATAAAAAGAAAAATCCGGAAATCACATTGTATGATTTTTTTTAACAATTTATTTGGGAATTACTGTGTCAAATAAGTATTTGATCACTTGCTTATCAGTCAGATTTCTGACCCTCAAAGACATGTTATTTTGCTTTTAAATAGTCCAGCTACACTCTGCTCGTGATTCTAAATTAATGGCACCTGTTTGAGGTCGTTAGCTGTCATAAAGACACCTGTGCACCCCACAATTAGCCAAAGGCTGCGTCTGAAATTGCTTACTTTCCTACTGTATAGTACATGAAAAACAGTGTGCGAGGCGAGTAGTATGTCCGAATTCATAGTATCAGAAATTCAGTAGGCGAGAAGTACCCAGATGACCTACTGTTTCCGCCTGAATTCAGCAGTACACATACCATGGACACTTTCCTATCCCATGAGGCTCCGGGAGAGGAGGCGTCATATGAAAGTTGAGACGCGGCTCATTTTAAGTGTAAGCACCTCAGGAAGAAAACGTTGTTTATTGTGATTAAATTACACTTGTTTCACACATTGTAAATAAACGGATGACTTATTGAAAGTTTAAATGTTCGTGCTGTTGTGACGATGCATGACACGTGACAGCATCAATATGGCGGATGTAGTACGTCCGAATTCCATTCATACTACCCCCATTCATACTATATAGAACGTACTTTTTAACAGTCAGGTAGTATGTTAAATTTTAATTGTAGTACCTACTTAAGCAGTATGCAATTTCAGAGGCAGCATAAGTAGCAACATGGACAAAACCAAAGAGCTGTCAAAAGACACAAGAGACAAAATTGTAGACCTTCACAAAGCTGGAAAGGGCTACGGGGCATTTGCCAAGCAGCTTGGTGAAAAAAGAACAACTGTTGCTAATGATGACTGTTAATGTCCTTCAGACTGAGGGCCCACAGAAGATCTCTCCTTGAAGAGAGCTGGGACCATCGTTTCCAAGGCTACTACCAGTAATACACTAAGACGTCATGGTTTAAAATCTTGCATCGCACGGAAGGTTCCCCTAGTCAGCCCATGTCCAGGCCTGTCTGAAGTTTGCCAGGGACCATCTGGATGACCCAGAGGAGTTATGAGAGAAAGTCCTGTGGTCAGATGAAACCAAAGTAGAACTTTTTGGTCTTAACTCCATTCGCCCTGTTTGGAGGAAGAATAATGATGAGTTTCATCCCAATAATACCATACCTACAGTGAAGCATGGTGCTGGAAGCATCATACTCTGGGGGTGTCTGCACAGCACGACTGCACTGTATTGAGGAGAGGATGAACAGGGCCATGTATTGTGACATATTAGGCAAAAACCTCCTTCCCTCAGTCAGAGCATTAAAGATGGGTTGGGGCTGGGTCTTCCAACATGACAATGACCCAAAGCACACAGCCAGGAAAACCAAGCAATGGCTCCGTAAGAAGCATATCAAGGTTCTGGAGTGGCCTAGCCAGTCTCTAGACCTAAATCCAATTGAAAATCTTTGGAGGGAGCTGAAACTCTGTGTTGCTCAGCGACAGCCTAGAAGCCTGACAGATCTGTAAGGAGGAGAGGGCCAAAATCCCTCCTGCAGTGTGTGCAAACCTGGTGAAGAACCACAGGAACCGTTTGACCTCTGTAATCATTACCAAAGGCTGCTGTACCAAATATAAATTTTTTTTTGACTCAAGTGATCAAATACTTATTTGACACAGTAATTCCCAAATAAATTGTTTAAAAAAAATCATACAATGTGATTTCCGGATTTTTCTTTTTAGATTCTATCTCCCACAGTGGAAATACACCTATGCTTGTAGACCCCTCCATGATCTTTAAGTAAGAGAACTTGCAAAATCACAGGGTGATCGAATACTTATTGACCTCACTGTATACATGCAAATACATGTACACATTTTCTGAATATATACTTTATGTGCGTGTGTGTGTGTGTGTGTGTGTGTGTGTGTGTGTGTGTGTGTGTCTATACACATAATAAATATAAACAGCACACACAGATATTTAATATGTAAACACAAACTTTTATTTTGGATGCGATTAATTGTGATTAATCATTGCCCAGCACTAGTTTGAATTCTATATCACTCATAATTACTATAATAATAATAATAATTTACAGTTTATGTCATAATTTGTACTTTTCATTTGATAAACATGACTTAGTATGTCACCATTTTGTCTTTTTATGTATTTAAGTTTCATCGCACAATTAATGATTTATATCAGGGTTTTCGATTATTACCCAAGAAATATTAGTTATTACGTCAAAATTTCGACATTTTGTATCGTACTTTTACTTTTTGCCATAATTTATGACTTACCAAAGCATTGTTTTCCTTTGTGGCGGAAATGAACTCCCATAGCTGTAACTTGAGCCCGACTGCAGTGCGCTTCTCCGCCAGAGGAGGCGCCTCGGTACTCGGTAATAGTTTCTTCTCTTCCTCGATCAGCTCGAGTGCCGCTGCTGGCTGCTGCTGGCAGTTTTACGCGAGGAACTCCCGAACTACTTCGGCAACCCGTTATAACGGTCGACATGGCGACCGAGGAAATAATCAAGCGTTTTCTTAAGAAAAGATGAAGATAGCCGATACACAGTAAGAATGAGTGAGTGAGTGTGCATTTGTTATTTTGCGCCGGTGGCTTGCAAAGAAAGCGCTTTTCGCGTGCATTTTGTGCTCGTCTCTGGGTGTGGACCGCACACGGCTGCTAACGGCTAATCTGATAGCACGTTTGCAACGCTTAGCCGCCCGGCTAGCCTAGTGTGGCTTTGGCTTGAGCTATTTTTTTGTGTTTTCAGTCTGGTTTGGGGGCTTACTTGATGGCTAGTTCGTGCCACATGCAGATTTGGGCGTTGACTTTGTCAGTAATTTGAATTTCAGCCGAGTTTTCGATTGAAATAGCAATTCCAGTGTAACGTTAGCTTATTAGCTTAGGGAGCTGAACTGAATGCTGTGTTTACACGGGCCTCCGTTTACGAAAATAGTTATTTACAGTAATCCACGTGATTGTGTATTTGCATCTAATCTAACCACATGTCATGTTTCCGCTACATTGTTTTGAAAGTGGGGTGGACAATAATCTATTGTTTTGATCAGGTTCAGCGGTTGCCGTGTTACATAATCGCGGGATCGCTTGTGGTTTAGCCTAAACAGATATCCCATAAAACCGCACATTTCGCCTTTATCCTGTGGTTTACGCTCACACACTAGGAAACACCCTTTGAAGTCGATTTAACCGCAGTCTATAACCAAATTTAAGACTGTGTTTTTGCTGTTACGGGATTCAGTCCAGATAAAGCCAGTGAGCATTGTGTTAGCTCGATAGCTAATGGAGATGGGCAACGGAGAACAATAATAAACTTAACCAGTTTGGTTTATTTTTTAGCAGGTAAATTGTTTTAGTTGTACACTTTAATATGAAACGTTCATACGAGTAAATGCAATGCTTTTAACGTTACATTTAAAATTGCTTGAACGATATGAAGTTGGGTTTATTGACAGATGAGTTAACGTTAGCTGTGGGTAGCCTGTTTACTTAAGGGCGAAACACCACAGGTAACAATTTTAACCACATGCTATCATATTTTTCTCTTCAGATAATTGATTTGTAATACAAGTGATCTAAAATGTCATGTTTAAACGTGCTGATTAAATATGCACTAATTAGCATACATTGCACAGAGCAGAAATTCTGGATAAACCAAGGTTCAAAATTTGTGTTTAAGATTTTTACAGACAGTGCTTTATATCTGTTTGCCACTCCACAAATTAGAAAATACGTTCAATGGATAAAAAATATATATTTATTTATAAATCAGGTGTAATATACAACATCTAACTTGTTTTTGAAAACCTTTTAGACTATAGATAGCAATGAACCGGAAAAGTTTGAGAGAATGCTTTACTTGAACCGTGTATTTTATTTGAAATCTGCAGATGTGAATAGATCACGTGGAAAGAAATAAGAAATTAGATGTGTGTTCTGGATGGTTTCTTTCCACTAATCCGAAAGAAGAAATATTATGGAAGCAGAATAGGCCAAGCTCTTAAAATTTACCCTTGAATTAAAACTTTTAAAATTAAAACTTTTCAGAAATTATGAAATAAATTCGCCTCAGTAGAGTTTAATTTATTCTTATAATAAATGTTTAAACTGTTAGTTTTCTTGTTTGTTTGGGTAGCAACAGCTGCTAGATGTGGTTGACTGACAATGCGCTGGTTGGTTTCTATATTTTACCGTGTAATTGTGTTTGTAAATTTGTCAGATTAATCAACCGTATCTCTTTTGTTCCAGGTTTCAGGTTTCACACCATGTGATGATCACCCGGGACGTGTGAACTTATTTAAGAACTCCTGTGTTCAGAAGATTTTTTGATTCCAGTGGAATCTTTCATTTCCCCCCCCCATCTATTATTCCCTTTTTGTTAAATGACACACCCAGTCGCACGCACGCCCAGGAGAAACCCCCCCACCCGTGTTTACATGTAGAACAACCTTGCTACGATGCCTGTACAAGCTCCACAATGGACAGAGTTTTTACTGTGCCCCATATGCACCCAGACGTTCGAGGAGACGGTGCGTCGGCCCATCAGTCTGGGTTGTGGCCACACCGTTTGCAAGATGTGCCTCAACAAGCTGCACCGCAAGGCTTGTCCCTTTGACCAGACGGCCATCAATACTGACATCGAGCAGCTGCCCGTCAACTCGGCCCTGCTACAGCTGGTCGGGGGTCAGGTGAGGCATTTCAACCCTGGTGACTGAGATAGTGACAGTTGTGTTTTTTTTTTTCTTTAAAGCTTTTTGCTGGTAAAGGGCCACTCACTGACGATTTTTCAGTTTTTTTTTTGGTTTAGGTTTTTCAGTTTAATCTCCATTCTATTACAATGTTCTTGACTGAAGCACACGTCACTCCTTCATAGAGATCACACTGCACACACACAAAAACATTCAGGAGCACAGAAACCTAAATAAATTTGCACAGATGTAGGAAATACACATGCACAGTTTTTCTCTCCGTTAATTAAAAAATATCCATGTTTCTTCACCCCAGTGTCTGATTTAAAGCTACATCCAAAGACTCAAAAACAAAATAACATTGCATGGTTTCTTGTCTTGCAAGGCGTTCGTTCAGATCTTTGACTTTTCTTACACACACATAATATTTTGTGCAGATCACATTAACAATATGACATCCTTCAGCACAGAAAGCACAATTGTTCACAAAAATTCATGACGTTTCAGTCAGCTTAGTATATGCCAACTAAGCTTGTTTCCCAACAAAGATAAAAATATATCCCCAGTCTGCACTTTGCTGGGGAAAACAAGCAGTCCTCTCTATTTTATGGTTTCATATTTTTCTTTATATTCCAAAGCAACTGATTATATTTAAAGTTTGGAAGAGAGTTCATATCTTCCACACAAGCAAGACTTTAGTCTACAAACTAAATTAGCAGCTTATGTAAATTGCATTCTACAGATAAACTTTACTTTCCTTACCTTGCCTGCTGAAATCAAATATGAGGAGAGATACAGAGAATACTAGTTCAATTGTGCACGCTACCTCACTAATAAGATTGCGTGATAGTTTGCAGGTTTGGCGTGCTGTCCAGGGGGCGGGCC
>JAUMHQ010000045.1:3507953-3522215 GCA_032361165.1 Enteromius paludinosus | reverse complement strand
ATGGAAAGTTGCGGTTTTATAGTGGTTTGGATGCGTTTGATTGGGCGATCGTAACAAGGGGAAGGGTTAGCTGATTGTTAACAGCTGCGGGTAATTCGTCCGCGTTTCACTCGAAATTAAGTTATTGTCAAAACTTTTATATATTTTTGTGTACAACCACCTGTTGTGAGTGTTAAAATGACTAATAAATGTCTGTATACCCTAAATTAAGGTGAGCGTGAGAAATGAGTGATTGTTTGTGTAGTTCAGGTTTTCATTTGTAGCTCAATTTGTCTTTTCCTCTCAGGTGCCCAAACAGCAACCTGTGGCGCTCATTACGTGTCCAGAGGACACCAAGCATTATGATGAGGCACGGCAGTGCGTTGAGGAGCTGGCCCTTTACCTCAAACCCCTCAGCAGTGCACGAGGTAACTCATATGCTCTTAAAAGTAGTTATGCAGTTCACTCTTATATATATATATATATAAAATGAATCAAAGCACATGGCACACAGTGTTCGGAGAAGAATGCTGGAAAATATGACAGAAAGATGCTTGTCTATAGCCTGCTGCAGTACAAGCTGATTATGCGTGCAGTAAAACCGGTGTGTTTAACTTAATTTTAACGTGTTTAATTCCCGTGAATCGCGCTGCAGGATGTCTAAATTGCGTCTTTGCATTGACTTAACATGGAAATCACTCGCGCTTAACACTTCATTCGTGTCTGGTGTGAACGCAAGAACACAAATGCATTTGTTTATTTAATATTATCGCAACTTTTGATGTAATGTATTCGCACAGGCTGACATCGCGATTGCGATATGATTAATCGTGCAGCACTAATAAATATTTTCTGAATTTCCGTTTGGCCAAAAAAAGAATAGTTTATATAACATTCTGTTTATAAACAATAACTATCAGCATTGAAATAAAAAAAAGTTTTTGAGTTTTATACAAACATTCACATCTTTAAGTGAGTTATATATCAACTTTCTAATGTTTCTACTCCAGTTCATTATTGAAATATAAGCATTTAAAGTTTAGCTGTAATAAACGTGTTGTTCAAACTTATGTTAAATTACTCTGAATTTGTAGTGTAGTGCACATATTTGCAAAATGCTCCTCTCTAGAGTTTTTTATTGATGAGCTGTAGGTATTGTAATGCAACGTTACATGACATAATGTTTTTGCTGTTGAAATGCTGATTGAGCAATTACATGAGATATACATTTAACATTTTGTTTAAATGTATTGATCAAATTGAAATGCTGCATCACTCATGGTGTGCAAAAGTAGTTACTGACAGTTAGGTGTCGGTGAACAAGCAGTACTTGCACATTTTTAGTCGTTTTACCTGAAGATTGAGTCATAGTATGATGAATGCATAAATAATGCATCCTCAATTTTTATTTTTTTTTTTTAGTGATGTGAATTTTATTTAATGCCAAGAAAGACAGAATAATGGGCATGCCAAGTGATTGATGCTTATTTTTGGCTGTGTCTAGGAGTGGGGTTGAGTAATGCTGCTCAGAGCATGCTGAGCCGCCCCATGCAGAGGAAGTTGGTGACTCTGGTGCACTGTCAGCTGGTGGAGGAGGAAGGACGGGTCAGGGCCATGCGGGCGGCACGTTCTCTGGGTGAAAGAACTGTTACTGAGCTCATTTTGCAGCACCAAAACCCCCAGCAGCTCTCCTCCAACCTGTGGGCTGCTGTCAGAGCCAGAGGCTGCCAGTTCCTGGGCCCCGGTAAGATGACTCTTTAAAATCCTGTTCACACCAACACCATCATCATCGCCAAAATGTGGTCTTGTGGAAGTTCTGTTGTCTTATATGTGACCCTTTTTTTTTTTTTTATCTACAGCCATGCAGGAGGAGGCACTAAAGCTGGTGCTGTTGGCCTTGGAAGACGGATCCGCTCTTTCCAGAAAGGTTTTGGTTCTCTTTGTGGTCCAGAGACTGGAACCAAGATTTCCTCAGGCCTCAAAAACCAGTATTGGACATGTAGTTCAGCTCCTCTACCGTGCCTCCTGCTTCAAGGTTAGGTGCCTTCCATTGGAATTTTGCAATTACTTTTTCTAATTAATATCAAGATCTGTTGGGATTATTTAGTTTCTGATGTTCTTAATGTGCAGCACCTTGACAGCTTATTTGCAACAACAAATAAGGTTTCAGTGGCGTCTCTTCTGCATCGTAGGTGACTAAGAGAGATGAGGATTCTTCGCTAATGCAGTTAAAAGAAGAGTTTCGCACATATGAGGCACTTCGGCGGGAACACGACTCTCAGATTGTTCAAATCGCAATGGAGGGAGGGCTCCGCATCGCCCCCGATCAGTGGTCTTCTCTGCTGTATGGAGACCAGTCTCATAAGTCACACATGCAGTCCATCATTGACAAGGTATAACAGCCATCTTTCATGCACTCTTTCAAATGCCTGAAATAGTATTATGTCTCAGAATCATGGATTAAGGATATATGACTGTTTGTCTCTCAGCTGCAGACCCCAGCGTCGTTTGCTCAGAGCGTGCAGGAGCTGACCATCGCACTGCAGAGAACGGGTGACCCTGCCAATCTCAACCGGCTGAGACCTCACCTCGAATTGCTTGCTAACATCGACCCCAGTCCAGGTTTGCGAAGACAGACAGAAATAATGTGATGACTGAGCATCTGAGAAACTGAATTAAAGCTTAGAGATATGACAGAATATGTAATGAATAAATCTGAATATGATTTATTCAGTTTATTTAAAGAATGAAAAAAAATAATATGATTTCAACATTAATGATTTAATAAGACTGGAGAAATTGGACTGGAAAATGTGCACCTGTTCTGTTCCGTGATCGGTTTTGCTGTGATTCTTCTTTATTCAGATGCTCCTCCTCCTACCTGGGAGCAGCTGGAGAAGGGGCTGGTGGCAGTAAAGACGGTGGTGCATGGCCTGGTGGACTTCATCCAGAACCACAGCAAGAAGGGTGCCGACACACAGCAGCCACCACAGCACAGCAAATACAAGACATACATGTGCAGAGACATGAAGCAGAAAGGAGGCTGCCCCAGAGGAGCCAGCTGCACCTTCGCTCATTCTCAGGAGGAGCTGGAGAAGTAAGCGCCGTTGCATGTCTGGTTAGTGTTAAACCACATTCTCGTTTGATAGTCAGATTCTTATGTGGTGTTCACTTTGCAGGTACCGTAAAATGAACAAGCGTCTTGCTGCACGAATGCCATGCTCCCCTGGCCTGCTGCCTGAGGACGTGGTCTCGCTGGAGCCTGGGCGAAAGGCCTCTTCGCTTACCAATGGGGGCCCTCTTCCCCAGCTCATCCCCAGAGGCACAGACCCCTCCACATATGACCTCTTACTAAAGCCCAAGATGGACCCCATTAGCCTGAGTGCTCCTGGGTCGCCACCTGACTCGTAAGCCTTTGTTTCTCAGTTTCCCTGCTTTTCTTTCATGCCTACCGTATAAGTTCTTTAGCCTGCAAGAGCGGTCGGATTTGGAATTAACGGGAAGCAACAACATGTTTCCACTGACTCAGTTCTTCCTCTTGTTTCTCTTAAGTTTGGAAAAATCTAGCTTGGCCTTGACATCCCACCCTGTGCCTCACCCCAGGGCAGAGCACTTACCCATGCCCAAGCAGGTGCCAGTCATGCCCAGAGGTGCGCCGCAGATGTATCCACAACAGCAGCCCGAGCTCTTCTATCCAGAGCCATCTAGACCTCCTCCCTCAGGATCTCAGTATGACGCCCAGTACCCAACAGGTGAGTGGATTTGCTCATATGCATGGTTGTCTGAACAGGTTATGAAGTCCTCTGCTCTCAAGATTCTTGGAGCTACGCCTATTTTTGATTTTCAGTTTAACTGCACATTTATTGTTTGTATAAACGGATTAAGCGATAAAACGCTTAAAGCTGAAAAGGGAGTTCAGGCATCACAAGATTATAATTTAGATAATGAATAATGGATATTCATTTAAGAATTTGCCTAAAGGCATGATTCACCGTCCCCCTTTCTTTTTGGGGAGTAGAACAGTAAAGATTTTTAAACACCTGTTGCTCTTGACAATATATTGAGGTCTTAAAACAATCAGTCTGTGCAAGAAAGTGATGTCCGGTTTAAAGATAAGATTTAACAATAATGCATACAACATTAGGCCATGATAAAGACCATGTAAAACTGACATGATTCCAAAATGACTAGAAATGTATCTAACTGTATCTGTTTCTGACACCTGCTTCTCACAGATGACAGGTTGTTCCAACAGTATTGTAATGTTTTTAAAGAGCTGTTCAGTTTTTTGCATTTGCTAACCAAACAAAAGATTACAAGGACAAGAGAGCTGTTTCTGTTGCCTGACCTATAGACTGTTCCTGAGTGATATCAATTCATAGTTTTTAAGGAAGAGAAGCATATCTTCTTTGCAGTGTGACTCTTGATTCATAATGGTCTAAATCGAGGTCACTTGTTAATTCAAAATGTTTATTGCTCAAAATTTTTTTAAACTGAATATTACTCTTGGCATGTAATAAAGCTCATAACCTTTTTTTTTTTTTTTTTTAGGCAACCCCTACCCATACCAACCTCCCCATTATGTCCCTCCCCGCTACATTCGCAATCCACCCCCTCCGGGCGAGCCACCTTACCCTGAGCCCTACCCGGGATACGGCCCAGATCGCCAATATCCGAGCCACCACTCTGGTCCCCCTTTCTCAGCCCCCACATACGCACAGTCTTCACATTACAGTCGCAGACACTATCCCGCTCCACCGCCTCCGTTTGCCCCGACCAGAGACGACTTGGTCAGGATGAGCCCGGTTCCTTTAGATGTTCCCCCGGCCGCAATGCCTCCACCTCCAACAGGGCCTGCAGGTTCTCTGTACCACTCCCAGGAACCGCCATCTAGAGACCGATACCCACCAGACGGGTACTACACAGCTGGACCGCACCCCAGCCAAATGAGGTCCCACATAAGCGTGAGTTCTGTTTTTCTCAAGGTTTTATATCCATGCCTATAAACATTTGTTGTTTACAATAAAGGTTTGTTTATAACCATGATTTTAGTATTACATTTATAACTTTAACTTCAGCTTATGTTTACAGCTCTCAAGAAAACAATATAATAACATAAAATAGTGTGTGTGTGGAATAGTTAGGGTAATTAAAAATATAAATAAATCATCTTCAGCCCCAGCGTCTGAATTGTGAACGTGATGCTTGAGAACTGGTTTAAAAAGTCTTTTTGAAACACTTTAAAACACATTATATAACATTATGAATGTGATGTCAGTGCATCATTCAAAGCCATTACTGTGTTTACAAATGAATATCTTATTGAACCACAAAGTGTTTGGTTGAAGCAAATTCAAAATGAAACGGGAGCCATTGCTTTTATTGTATATGTTAAATATAATGAGAGATTTATTTGTTACCATATTGATATTGCGTCTTTGTTAACATTAGCCACAACTGTTCATTTTAAGCTCACGTCAGATCAGGTCCTTTGAAAAAAAGTTAGCAGATATAAGTTTTAACTCTAGTAATGAAGTAGTAAATGTTGACTTGAATATTTTAAGAATGTAAAGATGTGAAAATGTGCTCATTGTGACTCATTTTGCCAGCACAGGTCACATGGAAGCATGCTTGACTTGAGAACTAAGTGGGGTTTATCAATGTTAGTTCCCCAACCTGATTTCTGTTTCCTCTCCCAGCAGGACCCGTACAGCCGCGCTCAGCCCAGTCTGGATGACTTGCATCGCAGGCGCAAAGAGCTGCTTGTCCAGCTAGAGGAGAGAAAGGTCATCTCTCCTCCTCCCTTCGCTGCCTCTCCGACTCTCCCTACACACCCGTTCCCTAACGACTATCCTCGGGAGGTGAGTCCTGAGTGCCATTCTCCTGTTCTTCATGGATCATGAATATAGTGCTCAACATTGCTGTTTTAATACTCGGCAAAGATCCTCCAACTTGTTCTTTCTGCTGAATGCCTTTATTTTTAATATTGCCTGCAGTATTTGGAGGACGGCTCTAAAGCCTTTGGGAGTCGGGAGCCGGATTATGCTGGGCAGTATTCCCCCTGGTCATGTGACACCATAGGATCATACATTGGCTCCAAGGATGCTAAACCAAAAGATGTCAGTAGTGCTGTGGAGATGATGGCAAGTGATCCATCTTACACTTTTTTTGTTCCCACACATCACCTATGACTACAAAAAACAGAGGTTTTATTTGTTGCTTTCTTCTTGTACTCTTTTGACAGAATGCAGAGGGTAAAGTTCTTCGTGAACCTCCACTGGACACCCAACGGCGCTCTGCGGAAGCCAAAGACGACGATCCCATCATTCCCTTTGGTCCTCTGCCCACTGTGTCTCCTTTCGGGGCCATTTCACGTACCTCTAAAACGGGTTACCAGACCACTGGGCCTGTACAGGCCATAGCATCCTCACAGGCCTCGGGCTCCAAACACATGACCATGACAGGTGATTTTTAATCATATTATTTCAAGTTCTGTAATGTAAGGGACAAGCGCCTTACCATGACTTTTTAGTGGTTGTTTGTTACTAGTGCCTTTCAAAATACAGTTACGCAATTTGGGCATATCCATACATCCCATAGTAACAAAAGATCAATAATGAATAATATTTTTTCCACATACAATTGCCCTCATTGAAGTTGGGTCAGGATTAGGGTTGGGTCGATAGACGATGTCATCGTCCATCGCCGATGGCCGATAGACATCAGGATGCTGAGCCGGCATCGCGATCCAAGTCAAGCACTCGCGCGCAACTATTCCTGCGCTCAATCCTCTCTCACCTGCTCGCGCAAACACTGTTATTTTTGTCAGTCGTGGGGCAGGGCTTGGTGTTTTAGTTACAACTAAACAACTCTCCCAACAACCGCCGCCTACGACGACGATGCCATCGCCCAACGCGATGTTTCTCATTAGACACCGTACGCTGCCAAATTGGTCGGCATCGCCCAACCCTAGTCAGGATGTATTTGTTTTTCCTCCTCCATTGCTTTTGCTGTTTTGTTCTGACAACATCCTGTTATAATCGTTGTTGTTAAATACATTTGTATACTTAATATAATAATATTTTTCAATTTGTGAATTGATGCAAATTCTTAGAAGACTAGCAATTCGTATGTGAATAGTTTATTTTTTTATTTTTTTCACCCCTAGGAATTATGTTCTCTCAATATTCAAAATAATCAATAGAGAACATGATTTGATTCAGAATCACTTAAGTTGCTAATTGGTGGAGTAATTTGGTGCATCTGGTTCAAGAAGTGTCATTGAATCTGAATGTATGCTACTGGTTTAACTGGTCAAAATCTAGTAAAATATGTTTGGGCAATTTCCAAACATCACTTTCAGACTGTTCTAATGTATAACAGTGGGAATAGTCGTTTTGTTTTTGGTAAATTGTGTTTTCCTCACAGCAGACTATCCATATGGAAACCACAGCGGATGGGGAGGAGCGTCGTACCCTCAGCACCAGAGCATCAACTCTCAGGGACACTTCAGCGAGCGGTACTTATCCTTACCTTCATCTCCCTAATGAAATGACTAACAAAAATGTTTGAGAATGCATTTTTTAATATTATTATTTAATATTATTAAAATGTTGTCATTGATATAATGTTGTCATTATGACAATCCTAGATTTTTTTTAATTAAAACCTATTAAATCAGATAAGGTTTAGGTAATGTATGATTTTATTTTTGAGGATACAAAACACTTTTTCTTCCTGTGTTTTTGCTAGTCTGCCCGTCTCTGCCCCTGACCGCGAGCAGCTCAAGATTGAGCTCCAGCAAGTCAACCAACAGATCAGTCAGCAGACTCGCGGCATGGAGGTGTGTATGAAATCTCCATCACAATTCATGACTCACAGTGCATAGCCTTGTCTATATTCAGTAATATTAATAAACATCTTGCATGCGCACACAGGCTGCCAGTAACTCTATGCTCCTGCAGAGGGAGGCGTGTGCACTGGCGTCTCAGCCCGCGGCTGGAGTGAAGTGGTCTTCAGGTGGCACCGTGTCCAGTGAGCAGCTCAGCCTGGAGCTGGATCACGTAGAGCTGGAGATCAAGAAGAGAACCCGTGAAATTGCCATGGTGAGTAAAACCAGAAACTCCTTGGCCAGGACCAGGTTTTTTTTTTTTTTTTTTATTCTAATATGAACTGTCTAAGCTCAGTAGACGTGTTTCATGATTAAAGGAGAACCAGGTGGCCCATGAATACAAGCTGAAGGCCACTGAGAATGGGCAGCCTGACCGTAAGGCCCAGCTGGAGGAACTCTCTTTAGCTTTGGGGTGAGTGAAGAGACTTTTTAAAAGACTTTTTCTATTTAAACGTGCACTAGACCACACCTGCTGCTGGAGGGCCACTGTCCTGCACTTTAACTCCAACTCTAATTAAACACACCTGAACCAGCTATTCAGAGTCATCTGACTGATTAGAAGCAGTTGCTGCGTCCGAAATCGCTTACTTTCCTACTATATAGTACATGAAAAACAGCATGCGAGGCGAGTAGTATGTCTGAATTCATAGCATTCAAAATTCAGTAGGCGAGAACTACCCGGATGACCTACTGCTTCCGCCTGAATTCTGTAGTAGGCATATAATGAACACTTTCCTATCCCATGAGGCTCCGGGAGAGGAGGCGTCATATTTGAAAAATGGCTCATTTCAAGTGTACGTACCTTAGGAAAAAATGATATGCACAAGTCATCTCAATAAACATGAAATGCAATTGAAGATTTAAAAAGAAAAAAAAAGTCAGTAAGACTTAACTTGGGGGAGTTAAATGTTCAAAAACAAGTCGAGCTACTCCCAATGAATCACATGTGAAACTGAACGTGATATTGCATGGCTTGTCAGATCTGATTTGAAAGCAGGTGACAAAGATTTACTGCTAATCAAAGAACCGGCTTTACCGGCGAGATGTGCATTATGGGGTGAACCCCTTTCAATGGGAATTGAATTAAGTGCTGTTAGTCACTTCAGTGTCAGTTTAGTTAGCTAAATAGTTTAAATTTAGTCAGTTGAATTGAAAGCTAAATTTGATGGATTGAATAATACAAACAACCTTTTTAACAGTGCTTAGATTAAATCACGTGCTATAATTAAATGTAAAATTATTTATAAATAACCTTACATTATGTAGATTTAATATTTAAAAGAGACTGATCTGTAATCAGAATGCAGCTCTAGATTGAGCTCCCTCCATCCCTCCTATCTGTTCACTATTATTGTTAGGCTCAGCAGTCTGCTCCCTCAGGCTACCATCAGCAAGGACCTCAGACAGCCTCTGCTGTTGCCTGTTCTCATGTTGCTCTTATTAGCCAGTAGGCATGTTTGAATAATGTTTGCACAAATACACTCATCCTTTCTTTTTGTTCTCCTCTCCATCAGTGAGGTGTCTAATGGATCCAGTGGCATGAAGCCAGCCAGTAGTATGGGTGGATCTATGCTGTCGCTGACCAGTAAGACGTCTTCCCTCACCCTCTGCTCCGCCGACCAAGCAGCGAGTAGCTCAGACCTTCAAAAGAATGGTGTTGTTCACTCTTGCTCTTAAGAGTGTATTCACACACACACACACACACACACGCAGACACAGACAACCTCTCCAGAGGTCAATATTCCTTCTCGGAATAAGGCTCTTGACTAATTCGACCAATTTCAAGAGGCGTGAAATGTGTTTTTAAAACTCAGACGGAGCTGATATGAGGGACACGCATACACACACACACACACACACACATACACCTGCATGCTGCTACATGCATGCACCGACACAAACTTCTCTGTTGTTTTATTTAGAAAAATGAGCAGTATCTGCCGTGATATAAATTTTCTTTCTTTTTGTTCTGTGAATGAGCTTTTTGTTTTAATGACTTCTCATCGCCTGGAAACCAGGGCATCTGAATAATGCTTACTTTGTTGTGTTCCCTATATATCAAGAACGAACAGTCAACCCAAAGCTAGCACAGACAGGACGACACAAACCAGTGGAATCAAAACGAGAATCGGCTTGTTGCTGATTGTGCGGTCGGGGCCCTGTGGAAACGTTCAAGTCCCTGGATCTCTGCAGCCTTGAATATGATCTGACTCACCAGGTTTAAAGTAGCATGGAGAACCTTTTATGAATCCATTTTTATGGACCGTTAACCCGGGTCTCCCCACATGACGCTCGACCGTGGCAGTGTATCGCTGTAAGGCAGTTCGATTGGGCTCTGGATGACACAAGGGGGAAGAGAGATGTATCTATAATATAATCAGTCGTCAGGTTTTGTTTAATTTATGGTTTGGCTATATTACTGTTAAGGAATTTGTGTGGTGACACGTGTCTAAAGCGTTCTGTTTTATAGAACGCAAACAGAAGTCGTGAACAATGAGCACTTTTTTCCATGTTTTCCATGAGTGTGTGCTTTTTAGTCGAAGAGGTGCGGCACTTCGCTTCCCTTGTGTTCTTCAGAGCTAATGTGGTCGGGATGAGTTTTGTTTCTCCCAGCACCACAGTGGTTTCGTTAGATTACAGCCTATTAGGAAATTATTTCATCCATTTTTCCCTAACTTCTGTGAAGTTGCATATTTGGCTCTCCTGGTCGAGTTTGCATATTCGGGTCTCGCCGCTAAATCGCTGCATAGAGGTACTCCAGGGCAGTGGTTTCGACAACGCAGGGTCCTGTGGCGCCAAAACGGATCGGGTTACAGTTTTGGTAAAGAGAAATTCTGTCATGATTCAGTGGCCCTCACATTTGAACAATCCTTTTTGTGATCCACAGAAGAAAGTCAGTCATGCAGGTTTGGAACGGCTTCGGGGGAAACAAATGATGGCGCAATTCTCTGAACTGTCCCTTTAACTAAAATCCAGACTTGTGTTCATTACAGACGAGCGAATTAATGTCTTCTAGGTTTCCTCTTTATAAACTCCGAATTAAGTCTCTGCAGAATATTTAATGCGACTCCCGAATCAAGGCCTGTTGAGTTTATCCTCCATCAGCCTGCTTTGACCTACATGTGTTGTTTTGTTTTTTTTTACACAACATATTCAATGACTTTCAGAACGAGGCCCCATAACCGAAGAGAACAAGATTATTTGAAGTCTGAAGTCTTCCTATAGTGATGACATTCTTCACGTGTGACATTTTGTTCTAGTCTCTTGAGACCGACTATGATATACAGCTCCAATTTTGGGTGCAACCTCTTAACGTGTAATCTTTTGTGGTTTTTGTGCTATAGCCGTGGTGATATAGTTGATTTCTCTTATTACGATGACTTGTAGTCACGGTCATTATTTGATGTTCTTGCTCGTCAAAGAGCACACGCAGCCTTTTCAAGCAGTCGGCGAGATTGAAATCGAGCTGTGCCGACAACGCAGAGATGACGTCAACCTTACTGTCGAGGTTTTAAACTTATCGCGTGATGTCCGTTGCACTCGCTGAGCAAATTCTCCAGAATGTCGTCTTTCTCCATGCTAAATTGTTGCCTCCTCCCTCTCCTCAATGTGGAAATTGAATTATTTCATCCCATAAGCTAGTTAAGGCTTTGCCTGATCTGAGATGTGCAGGATCCGCTTATGCTTCTCGCTTCCATGAATCTGGCCTTTGATTGAATTTAGATGGTTCCACTTTCTCCTGTGGTTCAAGGCTGCTTGGTAGCCGGATAATTCATGTTAAATTTATATAAACACGTCCAGGTCACATTTCACCATGAAATATATAAAGGAAAGAAAATGTTTATTCCCCCAAATGTTCACATATTCTTAATTCCTGCTGCATTATCATTACTTTAACATGCATTCTCATATAGTATGCTTTACTCAAGAAATTCTTTGATGCAATGACAGATTTGTATTTGAATCTGTGTAAAGGTAGTCATTTGCAATGATAAAAAAAGGAATTGTGTTTGCAAAATAAAAATGGAAATGGTATGACTTCCTCCCAAAATAAAAAAAAAGACCTGGGCATGTTCTTGTGAGATTTCATGAGACTGATTAGATATTTCTCAATTCTGGGTCACCTCACCCATCAATTACGCTCAAATGATTAAATTCCAACATTTTCTGAATTGAGGAACGTTACACCAGGAGGATATAATGCGCTCGTATTTAAACGGCAAACTTAAAATGATTGCATATCTTGACGCCTCATCGGTAGATGCTTCGTCACTTGGCAAGACTCCCTGCGGTTATCCAAATGTTCCTGAGCTAACGCGCTCCTGCCACCCCTGACATCTTATTTTCTTTGGTTGTTAGGAGCAAGCGCTGTCATTATGAGCGTTCTGTTTGGCATCGCTAATCGCTGCTACGACGGGCAAACGTTTAGCCAGTGCTTTGTGTGTTGACATTTTTATTTCCTTTTTTTTTTTTTCATTTGGCTTTCACAGAGTGCCCAAAGCTGTACTAATGTAAGCATTCTCGAGTGATGCACTGCCAGGATGCTGCTTTTATTTGAATCTTTGGATTGTATGGGAATGTGCTATCTTGTATTTAATATTTGGCACTTTGCTTGGGTGCAGTAGAACTGTTTTTGTTGTTATTTTTTTTCTTCTTCTAATGATCAGTGATCTCACTGAGCTAATTACTTCTGCGTGGATAATTTTTTTTGTTTGTTTTTACAAATTAGTGTCAACCATCCACACATAGCAATTTATGGGAAACGACTCAGTGCGGCTCATTTACAGTTTTGTGCATGAGGTTATTTTTCCTCAAGTGAGAAATTGCAGGATAATGTGATTTTCTTTGAGAATGGGTTTGTTCCTGATGGATGATATTCATTTCTCTGACTGGATCGTGTCTGTTTTGAGCAGACCTGTTGAATTCATTTAAATGAAACGCAAATTAACTCATTTTTGAACCTTATAATACTGTTATGGCTGTCTTTTTTGTCGTTTTGTTTTATTCCTAACTTTTTGGGAAATGTAATGGCTTTTTTATGATTACTTCCAAGTTGTCTTGTAAAATCTCTTAAATTAAGGTTCAGGCTCAATTTCAACAAGGAAAGGTTTTATATATAAATATATATTATACTCCATTAAGGAATGTTTAGAACCATCTTACTCCAATGTGGATGTAGCCATTATTACGCCATTTTATGACTTTGTAAAAGAATTCACTGTGTGAAAATTGGTTTGCATTTTTGTATAATACAATCTGCTTTTTTGTTTGTTTAAAAGAAGAGAGGGAGGTGAAACTGGATGTTAAGGACAAGATTGAAAAAAAAAAAAATATTTAACAGAAACCTGTGATATTGAGAAGAAAATGTAACTTGTGTACAACAATGATTCTAAATGAGAGGGATGGAATAAACAATATTGGTAACACTGCTATAAAGATGTGTGCCGGCTCCAGTTCTTGTGATTTATTTCAGTTTCTGAGAAACTAAAACCACTGAGCATTACATGAGTTTCTGCTTTAATCAACAATTTTCAGCAACTTAATATAACATCGATTCAGTGTCAACTTGATTGTGTTTACCTGTGGTTCTCGTCTGATGTTTGAGAATAAGAAATGGAACTAGCAGTTTGTGCTCTCTAATTAAGGCCATAAATATTAGTCTCTCAACAAAAGGCACATGTGTAACCTCCGTGATCCCTGTGAGGCTTTCCTCTTCACAGATTTCAGGACCTGTCACTCTACTACTAACAAACCTCTTTGATTCTGACTGCTAGGTTATCCTTTCCAGATTGGATAAGTGAGATGAATCAGCTTCTGATTGGTGTGTAAATCTCTAATTCGGTCCATGTCTTCTGCTGTTAGTGTGAATCCGAAAACCTGTGAAGTAGAAAAAAAAAAAAAGGCAAAAATTAAAAACCCTGTCACTTACTGTACATACTGAAACTGTCAACTTTGTCTTTGAGATCATCCTTCACACGTTACCTAGCAATATCTACTAGAACTACATAATTACCTTCAGATATAATACCATTTTTGATTATTTTGTTTTAAAAATCACAAACTACAGCGATTGAGTCTCTGGTTGTTTTCCAAGCTCACCTGAACAGGTGTTTTTCGTGGAGATGTGGTCATTCCACGTGAGTTGGGTCCCAGCTCACATGTCTCCCGTCATGCAGCAAACTCAGCGCTGTCATGTCTGAATCATCCAAGCTGAACCCAAACACCTGAACGGCACAACGTTATGAGTGCGAATTCAAAAAAGGATGATCCCAAAGAGAGACTATTAATGGCTTTAGTCACAAAGTACAAACCGAAAAACATTTACCCCCAGTTTCACAGACAAGGCTTAAGCTAGTCCCAGACTAAATTGCATGTTTGAGCTGTCTCAGATG
>JAUMHQ010000045.1:3404124-3448428 GCA_032361165.1 Enteromius paludinosus | reverse complement strand
TTATGTCCATGTACTGAACTGTTATTATTCAACCATGCCAAGCTAAATTCAGTTTTCCATTCTATGGCACCTTTAAATTAAAGAATCATAATTTATTATGAATATGAATAATCTCTGAACCATTGGTCAGACAATAAACAAGTGGTCACGCGCTAAAATGCGAGTAAGAGAACAGTTAGAGAAAAGGACAGCAGGTGGTTATTTATTGGGGAATAAAAAAATTATGCCGGTCCTGGCTTTAGCTCAGGAGCTATAATGTCTGTTTTTGATAAGTTAAATCTCTGTGTGATGGGTAATCTGTCACTGTAAATACTAGAGCAGACAGAAAGTGTGAGCTTCATGTTAAACAAGTCTAATGTTCACATTTAGTTACCTGAATAGAACGTGTTGATTTTGGCCAGCTCCTTCTCACACGTTTGGAAGAACTTCTCCTCAAACTTGGCATAGTATCTCTTGACAGTGTCTTCATCTGTGACTAAAGGATGAAGCAAACGTGAAAAAGTTACTCAGGAAAACACACACATAACAAAAAAAGAGGAAAAGAAACTTTGTTCTCTCTCGCAGCTCCAAAACATGAGGTTGTGTGCATATTTGTGGGAAAGAGAAAAAAAGGCAGTGAAGAGCAGTATATCGGATTCATTTGTTGAACCTTTAAATTATGACCTCTGGGTCTGAAACATCACTGGCTAAGAAGTGGCAGGTTCACACACTGCCCACAGAAAATTTTATTCTTGTTTATTTCTAAGAAGAAATCTCAGTGATAGGAGTTTGGATATAACAAGGAAAAGTCATTACAAGCATTTAGAGAAGATTCAAATGAACCTTTTTGCAAGTGAAATCAAATTAAAATAAGGGTCAAAAACAGCATGAATAAAATTAAACCATCATCCAGGTTGACAACACTGGAACACACTCTACTGAGGCAACTGAGGATACCCTTTTGGACTAACAAACTATTAATCTGGTAATCTTGTTGCATTAATTGCACAAGGAAATCAGTGGTCTCAATGGTAACAATCCACCAGAACTAGAATCTATACTAGCAGAGCTTCACATTAAACACCACAGATTTTCTGAAAATTAGAAAGACCCATATAAATGTTCTAAGATCTGGAGTTACATCATGTCTACCTCTGATGCGAGCAGTGTGATGCATTATAATGTGTGATTCTGTCTACACTACACAGTACACAGATGTCCGGATGTTCCAAATGCTTGTGCAGCTTCCAACAACAGGATAAATGGATTTGGAAAGTTAGCCAACCTTAGAAGACATTCTGAAGAACGCTGGAGTGGAAGCAACACTGGACCGCACAGTCTATGAAAACAAAGTTAACTGAGGCTGCATTTATTTGTTTTGCATTCAAGTATTTGCAGTATTACAAATTAAATAGCTTTTACGGTTCTCAATTATAATATACAAAGTAGTCTTTTACCGTGATGGCAAAGCTGAATTTTCAGCAGTCATTACTCTTCAGTGATCTTTCTAATATGAAGATGTTGTGCTCAGGAAACATTTCTTTTTTCCAATGCTACCAATTTTTGGGGGGGGTTTGTTGTGGAAACAGACACTTTTTTTTTCAGGATTCTTTGACGAATTGAAAGTTTTTCTAACAATCAATTTAATGTGTCCTTTTTGAATAAAAGTAGTGTACCTTTTTTGCACTCTGCATAAAAAAGAAGGCCATACAGGTTTGGACGTAAATTAATTTGTGGTTAAAGTATCACTTTAAGGAATCCCTGTATAATTATTCTGCGTCATGTCTTTCCAAGATCCATAGTCTGAGAACTAAAAGTCAAGACTAATTAAGTCAGCATGCTCTTAAATCACAATAATCATAACAGTTCACAGGTCGTGACTTCAAACATTTACAGTTAGGGGGCATGTGAAGTTTCTGTTGACTGTAAATACTTTTGACACCATAGAGATGTAACTGCATGATATTCTCCTCTGAGGGACAAAACACAGAGCGCAATGACACCAAGTCTGGCTGATACTGTCCAGACAGACAGACAATGAATCACTATCTCAGGACTCTCAGACTAGGGAAAATGACTCATGGCTTGAAATACCTGCATCATTTTATCCTAAGAACATTTTAAGAGCATTGCCTCCTAAATTAGGAGTTTCACATTGGTGTAAAGATGCATTTAAGAGTAACTTTTAAAACAAAGAGGCCAGTTAGGAGAATATTGTTGCATGAGTTTTGTGGAATCCAGAGGAAAGAGAGGGACGTTTACTTTACGCACGTTATTACTCATATTTCATCTAGCAAAGGTCAAGTAATGTGGTCTGTATGTGGTTGAAAAACACGTGTCATCTGACGAAACTAAAACATGACTCTCAGCTGCAAACCTTGAAACACTAGACTCACAAAACAACCCACAATCCTAAACTTCCACAATAAACACTGTTAGTCTATTAGGCTTCGTTCATAAATCAGCCACATGTTTAAGAATCATTAACGTGCAAGGTCTATTAGGCTTCTAAGATTTATAAGGAACTGCTTCCTTGACCAAAGCACTAAACCAGCAGGGTTCAAAAATTTCTAATGGGTCAAAAATCTCTCTGAGTAAGCAGTTGACTTATCACATGATAAGTCACATATCAGTTATTATAAAACCCTGGGGTAAACATCTAAGAAATATTTTAGGTAATGACGGCCATTTGAGGTTCAGCGAGTTCATTATTGTGTAAAAACACTTCAAAGTGAAAGGGTTAAGATGTTTCTGGGTTATTCTCACGATAGACAGTTTGGTCTGATCTGATCCTGTGTTAATACTGGATTACTCCGGCTCTACAGCAGGGAGTCCCTCTCTGCACTGGTTTAGGTAACCCTCCCCAGTGAGACCTTCAGCTGGGTCAATCTGTCTGGCCTGCTATGAAAGCACACAGCTCAGTTTCATATCAGCTCAGCAGGGATGAACATACACAGCTCTCTCTCTCTCTTAGCTGAAGCTCCTGAGAGAGAAAATAAACTACTTGAGAACTTGTGAGCTGAAATCTTCCAGGGAATGCGTGACCTTACAGAGGTACCCTCTGCGTTTATTTAAACCTAAACACAAAACAGTTCTGGACTTGCTGCTTTCTGTACTTTTGACCAGTGATTGATCAACGTATCAGTTACCTGGTCAATTTTACATTACTGCCCAATAACAGTATCTCCTTTGCATCGGGCACTGAAAAGCCCATATCAGGAAGCTACTTCTTTTTCATTCCAGGTCAGCGATTAATTTCACACAAAACTATGGCTGCAACACCTAATCAATAAAATCGACAACAAATGTCACTATTGGTGTGTGCCCTGTGGATGTAAAGTCTTCTTCAATTACATAACTTTACAGTAGTGAGAAATGCATTTCTAAAAAAAAAACGAAAAACAACAACAATAAACAAATGGAGAGCAACAGTGCAAGGGTTCAGAAACTTGTCCAAAATACCTTCATGAAACATGAAACAATATGGTCAGTTTTTGTTTAAAACTGACCATATTGTAAGTACTGATATTTTTATAGGAACAGTAACTGTAATGGAATAAAAATGGGAAGAATAGCATGATGCGTATGCACTGCTGATCAACACCAATACTTTTTATGCAGCAATAATACCTTCAACAAATTGATCAAAGGTGACACTAAAGAATTGTTACAAAAGGCGTCGATTTCAAATAAAGAATTTTGAAAAAGAAATTTGCATAGTTTCCACAAAAATATCAAGCAGCACAACTATTCCCGACATAGATAGTAATTATAAATGCTGGAAACTTTGCATCACAGGAATATAAATTATTAATTAAAAATATTATTCAAAAATAATATTGTACATTGTAATAATATTTAAAAAAAATTACAATCTGTTACTTTAAATCTAAATCAAATAAATGAAGCCTTAACGAGAATAAGAGACAAAATGCAAAAACACCGGATTTTTTAAGAACATATAAGGTACATTTGTTTATTATATTATTATTTTTGAATATAGAGCATATATATAGATAATTTAAAACAACACCACCACCAGACCTGTCACTTTATCATTGTCAATTCTCTTTTACTCTGTACCTTGTTCTAGTACTGTCTGTCTTTATTGTTGTCTTTAGTCCCCCTGACTGTCTAGTATATATAGTCAGCATAGTTTCCCGAAGGAACCATATTATGCTTTTTATCCTTTGTCAGGCAATGTCCAAAAAAGACAATACAGTTGACTGAATTAATCGTTACTTGTTGCTTTAGGCAAAATGCACTTCGATATTACACAGCTTTGAAAGAATTGCGTACCTGGACAAAATCTCCATTAAGAAATCTAGGGACTATGATCTCATTCTTAAGACTTTGAAGCACTGCCAAGTAAAGACAGTCATAATCACTCACGTAACTTTGTACGCAAAAACTTAAAATTAGAGGTTGATGACTTCAAACACCTGCACCATCAGCCCTTTCCGATATCCGTCATCAAGAAAAATCAGCATCTTATTAACGAAAAACCCTCGTCATGCAGGTTCCCCTCCAAAATAATAGCTTTACTTAAACAATCCCATTAGCTACACTTATCACCACCCATAAAAACCACAAACTTTGACAGAAGATTACAGTTATTTCTAGATAATCACAACTACCATCATCCCACAGCTTAGAAAAACACTCAGTGTGCAGGTTTATGGCTCTCTGGGAGGAAAAAATGTACATGTGTTTGTGTATGTTTGTGTGTGTGTGTGTGTGTGTGTGTGTGCGTGCACACTTGCACGTGCTGTAACCTTTGGATGCAAATCACTGCTTATCTGAGCACTAGAACAGTCCTCCAAAAGTTTTCATCAGCCATGGGTCTTGAGCTCAACCCCGGGAACGAACAGATAGCATGACATTACAACCGAGACAAAGGTTTTCCTTATCACCCATGTTTAGACATTATAATCTGACAAAGCAATTCAATTACACACTGTGCTAAGATAACTACACTTCACATGTTCACTGTGGTGAGGTCACCTTACACTGATTTTAGGTCAGGATTCGTCATTTCCAGTTACTGCCATTAAGGCTGAATGGAACAAACCAAAAAAGACACAAAGACAGACTTTTCTTTTTTAGCAGTCTGACAAGTACTGTGGACTGTGAATGTGAAAATTGACAGATGGTAGTCCATTATAATGGGACAGAAGGTCCAATGGCATGATATGATGGCCCTGGGAGTTCACTGATGTTTATCAACATTTTTTTTTTAATTAAATATATAAACTGAAAGTTTAATCCGCTACCTATAGAGAACACCAGGCATACTGAGCATTTCTACAATGCAAAGTGTTACTGTAAACATACAGGTATAATCTAACCGATTTATAATGTATTTTTGAAAACCAGTAATAATGGCTATAAATGTACAGTAGTATTCTGTTTTCAGCCTGCTTCATTTGTAATTCAGTATCATACTGTAGAGACATTGCATTGTGAGATTATTATTTTTTTTCTGTACATATTTCAAGATGTGTTCCCTTCTGGGTCTAACAAATACATTTGAACTGCTCTGTTTTAAATCTACTCTTCGGGGTTTAGTACCGACATGCAAAAGAAAGCAAATTATCACAACATCGAAAAACATTTTGTATCTGCTGAAACTGCACAAGCTGCACCCAAAACAGCTTTTCTCTGAAAACATGTGGGTGAGGCCAAACACAGAAGCTCAAGCAGAAGAGACACTAGCAGGTGTTTGTTTTTGTAAAAACACCAGAGAATTGCAAGCAAAGCAATTTTAGAATTTAACGGTTGATGAGTTGTAACTTTCATATACATGAAAAAAAACTTGAAGGAACTTGAAGTTAAATTTGGTAACAAATTTATAAATATAAAATATAACTATTGGTTATATCAACACACATTTATAAATCAATATTGATCTATATTATTAAACACTGTAAAATAATTATTTCATTGTTAATCCATGATTCCTACTGTATTAACAAATGTTACTACTATGATTAATCGATATGTAACAACTTCGGTAATACAGGTAACACTGTGGTGGAGGTAACTATTAT
The DNA here is from genome assembly GCA_032361165.1 of Enteromius paludinosus. Classification (NCBI taxonomy): domain Eukaryota; kingdom Metazoa; phylum Chordata; class Actinopteri; order Cypriniformes; family Cyprinidae; genus Enteromius; species Enteromius paludinosus. The sequence continues at coordinate 3,442,399 of JAUMHQ010000045.1, read as the reverse complement.
TAAGAAAACAAATAAAAATAGCTACACCATGCTATATGCCTAATATAAAATAACAAATTATTAAAAGTTTAAATAGGTATACAAACAGTAAAGAATGAGGGAAAAATAAATATGAAACATATAATATTTATAAATGCAGTTTAAAAAAAAAGAAAAAGAAAAAAACGTGGAACCAAATAAATTATGCACAGCCTCGTTTTAATTGTCTGTTCTCTCACCGATTCTGCTATTATAAAAAGAAATCGAAATGAAGGTGTGGGACGGTGTCACTGTGACCGGTGTTGCCGCTTAACACCAGTGTCACCGCCAACACTGTCTATCATGGCAAGCCTGGTTACTCCTGAACCTTATAGTACTGCGTTTCCTAACTGTGTTAATCAGAGATGCAAACGCAAACTCAGCTGTGCTGTAAATCAACCAGAGGTGAAATGTCGCCATTCCTGTTTTAATAGTTACCACTGATTTGGACTAATCAACCCCAGTTAAAATTAATGTTTAATAAAATCACCTAATACTAACATAAATAAATACTTACGTAAGATATAAGGGCTCTAGAACACTAATCTTTATTAATAATTTGCTCAAACTGCTATTCGTTGGTAAAGCCGCTCCAGGCATGTAGATGCGGCTGCCATCTTGGAGTGGTGAACTTGACGTCATTCACCATACTGTAGGTTTGCACGGAGCTGTTCTGTGCAGGATTGTGGTATATTTCAAATATTCAGTGATTACTATGGTGAATGACGTCAAGTCAAGACTGCTACAATATGGCGGATGGCTTACCTATAGCGGCCCATAGAAACAGTTGCTACTGAGGCTTCTACGTACATAGATCTATATATGTTTGTTTTTATATTATGTGCAAGTAACTTAATTGTTACTTCAGATGTTATCTGCAATTTAATAGCTTTTTCTGGCAGGATAAAGGATATATTGAAATTGTTGAGGTGGGTGTGCTTGCCGGCACAGGTAACTAACACAACAATAACTCTTTATATACAATAACTGGTATTTACACTGTATTTGTTTATGTGCTTTTATGGGCTGATTTCCAGAGTATGTTTGCATGCATTTACCTTCGATTGATGGGGCCTGATCCTGGGCCGAGTACAACATTTCTTTAAAAGCCTGTGGAGAAGAAAAGAACATGAAACACCATTTCCAGAGGTCAGACAATTAGCTTTCATATTACACAGCAGCATGTGACTGGCACTGTGCCCGTTCTGACTGACAAGGGAAACCCTGCCAGGATGCAGACGGACTGAGACAGAAAGACATGAGTTCTTGAGCACAGAACAGGAAGTACTAAAACTAAAAGAAAGATAGAGGAAATGGCTGTTTTTAACTTTGACCAAATCTAGAATTGGATATCCCCTCTGTAAGAAACAATGTCCTTGAATCAGAAAAAAATGGTTACAATAGAAACAAGCAGAAGAAACTATGCAGCATTTCCACTGAGATGCACCATTTAAATTATTCTTGATTATTTCTCTTGATACTATAATATTAAATGTTGGTTAACAGAATAAAAATTAACATACAGAAATTAGAAATTTGGAAAATTTGGGCAATTTCATGTTACATTCTTCACAAAGCTACAAATCCAAAACAAACTGAAAATGATTGTGTGTCAATAATGAAGTGTATTGACATTTTATGCATCAATAAATCAAGACAGTGACATTTCCATTATCACTGTTAACTGTCGCAATTTTAGAGAGTGACTCACAGTCTTATATGGAACTATACTTTATGAGATTCACAACTGCATTTAATTTGGTTATCACTGAGAAAACATTACAGTGTCTTTATGGATGTGAAGTGAGTGAAGAATGAGATCAGAGATGTCTGTTTCTCATGAAAACTCCTATTATAGTAAATGTATCCTTCTACACTACATGATGAATTCCTTATTTACACTATTTTTTTGTAGGTTTTTGTTATCACTTATGGTATTTGGCAGTGACATCAAAACTACTCATAACAGTTATACATAATATATAGTCATATTTCACAAAATGTGACCTCAGTCTTTGCGGTGCCAGCGTCATATTTCCTGACTGGTGCACCACTAGTAATTATGACATGTGTCTAGCCACATCTTAGCACAAAAGTGCATAATCACCAGGAAACATTTAAGGCTATTTTAAAAAGTATGTTAATTATGACAAAAATTAGCTTTCTTTGACAGAATGCTTTGCGTTAATATTAAGATTTAATTTATAATGAAAAAAAAGAGGGGTATTTAACTGGCAATTTATGGATCAGACTAGGTGAAAGGTCAAATACATCCAGTGGAGAAGTATTGAGGAGTGAACTTTGCCTGTGGAACTCAAATCAATAACAACCCATCAATATTTGGCTTGCCCTCTATCAGCTATCATGTCTCACTGTTACATCACAGAGAAAAAATAAATAAATAAATCACATGATTAAACAAAGCCAATAAAATAAATAATGACATTAGACCCACAGACATAGACAGTTCTCTCGATTACAACTGTGTATTTTATGAAATGTTGTTTAAATAAAAAGTTAAAGATAATGTGATTAAAACTTAGAACTACACAGAAATTCCTTACAGTGGGATTTCTTCCATGTTCAGCTCAGAATTTGACACTGACCTCAGCATGAACCTTAACGCTACTCCTGAACTACAGCATTGTAATAAGAGCATGTGAGCTTTTTCTCACTCTTAAAGATCACTCTGAAGCAGCTCCACAGTGAAAGTATATCAATGTTAAATGATATTAAATGTCAGTGTAAAATATCATCACAAAGAAAAAAACTAAACAAAACATCTCATGTAACAAATATTGTAATTCACATAGAAAAATCTAAATAGGGGCAACAGCCTACATCTCTTTGTCTTCTTCCAGATGATGAAAGATCATGACATAAAGAAAATATATATCTATTTTTAGCTATTTATTTAGCATCATTTGGGTATTAAAATGCACTGTTTTGGAATCTTCAGTAGGGATACCACTTGTACTCCACAATAGCATGCAAACTGTGACACTTTTTCTTTCAAGACACTTGGCAGGTCTGGGTCAATTAAAATGAACTCTGTTAATGCGGTTAATCTGAATACGTGTGAATGTTGCCAGCTGAACTTTGGTGCACACACCAAACAAGCCAACAGGGCCCGTTAAAAAGGGTAGGCAAACTGTGAGTTGGTGCAACTGAATTATTGATGCCAAGTGTACCAAAGACATAAAATGCACCAAAACAGGACTTATCACCACATAAAACCAAACAAACAAAAAAGCCATCGAATTGTCCTGGTCAAAGTTTACCAACAGCCCTAATCACACCTGAACCAGCTAATCATGCTCTGCAGCAACAGTCTTGTTTGCAACATATACTGTCCCAACATGTTGTGACGTATTTTTATGCCTTTTCTGTTCTATTTGTAAGATCGGTGTTAAAAACCACAATGTGAATGCTAAGTGATGGGGGGGTGGGGGGGCAACTGCAGTACACAGTACAATGCAGATACTAAAGAAGCCTGTTGAAAAAACAGAATCCTGTAAGAAAACATGAGGGAACGTGGCCTTGACAGCCGCATCAAAGATGTTTACTTGTTCTACCAGCGGGCCGGCACAGTTCTACACCCAGGCCAGCATACACAACATTCCCATGACTGAGAAAAAGGTCTTAAACTCTGAGGCAGCCTTGCGCTTAGTCTCGACTTCAGCAGGCTTTTTTGAGACATTTCTTCTTCTTTTTCCTAAGCGTCAGGAATCATGTGATAGCACACTCAGAACACAGAAATCAGCAGAAACGCTCATATCTCCAAATAAGCTGACATCAGCTCTGTCAAGACTGTGTCACACAAAAGAAAGGTCACAGAACATAAGAAACACATAGCGTTATATATATAGCGTGCAAAATAAATGTGCTACCGAAGAGAGTGGGAGGGAAAAAAAATCTCCTTGAGATCAGAACTGATCTCTCCTCAAGACAGGCGAGAGGGAATTATAAAGTCTATGCATAAGAGAGAAAGCAAACCCATCAGCTGTTTATTTTCCCCTATCATTTATATTTGATTCAGCAATCCCTTACGAACACATCCGGCTGTGAACTACTCTCAAAAAGAGATGATGACTAATTAATTAGCAAATGCCCAAGGAGAAGGCAATAATCTCATTATGTGTAGGCCATTAAACCCTGAAGGAGCTGCAGTACACTAAAGCCCTGTCAACTCTAACCCAGTCCAGTATTGAAGACAAAGAAAACTGCCTCGTATGCGCTCATGTGAAATAATACAATTATGTAGTCTGCTAAACACTGCATTTTGCTCTGTATCACCGTCATATATGTTGGTTTTGAAGGAATGGCCCCTGCAAGTAATTACAGACCCGAAAAAACAACGTAGATAACGACTCCATGGGGAAAAAAAGATACAATTTTATCACACTGCCACTCCTAAATGTTTGAGATGAAAAAAATGAGTGTGCTTGATTTTAGTCACTGCTGTGAGCCTGATGAACTTGTTCACCCTGAAAATTCTCAAATATTAAGTTTTCCTACTAAATCCTAAAATTAAGGACATAGAGATTAAATAGACATTAATATTAAAACTGAATGTTTATAGAAATGTCTGCATCCTGGAGTTGAGTGGGAGAACAGTTAGACAGTGTTACACATGTATGTTGAATTTGATATTTGATTTATCTTTAGTCTTGTTATTGGTTTATACTTTTTAAATAATCAACATTTTAACGAAGCTGATCATGGGCAGAGCGAAACATCTGGACTGATTCACCTGCATCCCTGATGTTCATATAGACTCACATTAGCTTTAAAGCTACCAGTTGTAAACTTTTAGCTACAGACGAATCCTTACCAAAAACGACATGTCATTAAATCACATAAATACAGATGTAAACCTGTCTTTCGTAAATAGATTACATTATAACGACAGATGGCTGATTTTAGACAGGTTCCGTGAGCTGAAGGGAAGCTCTCTGAGGTAAAATAGCTCAATGTTGCTTTTCCTCGACTCTTACCTCATATTGAATGTATTGTTTCCTCCACTCCGGGGTGATGTGGGCAGACAGGTGCTCGGTGAATTTCATTTTTATGAATATTTCAGGGTGCTTTTTGTCTGAGGAGAGTCTCGCGCTGCTGGAAAATTACCAGTGAATCATCGCGAGCAGAAAATCACCCTCAGATTAACGGCTGTTTTTCGCTGCTCCGCGGCACACATATTCAGGGCGAATATTGCGATATTTTCAAACAGCCGACGCCGGTTCTCCTCATTATCCCTTCAGGTGTTTTTTCGAGTGGCGAGTGACGATGGCAGCGCTGGTTTAACGGGCTGAAGGAGCTCTTGACAGAGGTTTTCTCTGCCTGTTATCTGCGGCTGAGGCTCCAGCGGCCGCCATCATTGTCGGAGAGTGACGTCACGGCGCGTCACCACAGAGGATGTTTTCCAGCTCGCGGTGCGACCGCTCGTGCCTCTTAAAATAATAACTGTGCATTAAAGGCATGTGAAATCAAGGGCAGGTTATTCTTATCCCAACAGGCCTAAAGGTAAAACGTTTCTCTTCGCACGAATTTGAATTCGTGTCGCTTGCACCAACTTGTTTATCATTGACAGTCACAGCATATCTAGGCTGAGTGACATGTTTCTCAATAGAGTCCAAGGCTCAATCTACAAAGCAGCGCTAGTGACCAAATTGCTGTTTGCCACCCACCTATCACTCAGTTTTGTCTTTTAATACTTATGTAGGTATGTATGCATGTATAATTTGATTTTCGCAATCATTCATTTATTTTGACAAGAGACATATTCCAATGTACTTTGATGCTTCCCAGATTCCCTTCAAGACTGATCAACATTAGGACAGCACAGATATTTCAAAAGGCAAGGTCATTCTTTTTCCCAAATGATGAGTCATTTTGCTCCAATAAATCAGCGAATATATTTATTTAATAAACAATGAAAACAGCATTTTGCAGAAGTATATTACTGTACAGATGAAAGAAAAGGTATATATTTACTAAAAAATAAGAATAAAATAGCATCCATTTAATTTTTTATTAGTATTTCATATTTATGTAGGACAACATTTATGATTTTCCGGTTTTTAATTTACACTAAAAATAAGTATATTGCTGTTAGATTTAGCGTCGGCTTCCCTCACATGGCTGTATATGTGTGAAGAAAAGTTGTGCTCTGTACATCAGCATGGAATTAGTCGTGGTATTCCATCAGTGTGCTGTGGATCTCCAGGAACGTGGGTCTTTCTTTGGCATTTCTCTTCCAGCAGCTGAGCATGAGGCTGTACACTGAATCAGGACAGCAGTGCGGCTTCAGCAGATAGACCTGAGGGGTTCAAAACACAGCTCAGTACTGACACCCTTAGCTTCTTCCAAGTTATTACATGGCTTTTTTCCTGACTCATCTTGCAGTGCCAGCTATTCTTAGGCACAAGGGGGAAAAAAGCATTAAATATATCAGTCCAAGAATGTAAAAAAAAAAAATTATAATAATGCACGGAAATACTCAAAAATACTCTTTTTCAATTTTAATTTAAAACGTAAAAAAAAAAAAAAAATATATATATATATATATACAAAAAATATTGACATATCTAAATACTAAAAGTAATAGAAAAATAAATATAATTTAAATTAACATGTTAATTAATAATAAAATACAAAATATATTAAATGTTAAACTAAAAAATAACATGCAAAAAAAAAGTATGCTGTTAAACGATTAATCACATCCAAAATAAAAGTTTTTGTTGACAAAATATATGTGTATGTACTGTGTATATTTATTATGTATATATAAATAAACATGCATGTATATATTTAAGAAACATTTTTATAATTTATATGAATATAATAGACTATAGACAGAATATACAGTATGCTGCACTACTATTATTAAATAAGTAAATGAAATATAGTGTTACTGAGATTGTTTATTTCCTAGATTCGACATTAAAAATGATTTACACAGATACTTGCAGACTTGTGTTGTCAGAGAGGCAGGTTAGAATTGTTGCATGCTCGAGTCTCACCTGTTTGTTTTGGTCTCTAAAAAACTCGCCCGTGTTTTCGATCACCTGTTCATCTGTGAACTGGGCATACGGTTGCGCTTTACACAGGGTCAGAATCTCCCACAGGGTCACTCCGAATGCCCACACGTCACTGGCCATGGTGAATTTCCCCTGTAGAAACACAGACAGATAAACTGATAGAGCAGCTTGTAAGTTTGTGGCCCCACAAATTTGACTCCAGAAAGACTTACCAGTAGGATGCTTTCCCAGGACATCCAGCGGATGGGGAGCACTGCTCGTCCCTGTATGCGGTAGTAATCTCCACGATACAGGTTGCGGCTCATGCCGAAGTCGGCGATCTTGATGGTGTTATCTGTTCCCACTAAACAGTTGCGTGTAGCGAGATCACGGTGAACAAAATTCAGGGAGGACAGATACTTCATTCCCGAGGAAATCTGGGAGGCCATGTGAATCAGTATTCTGTAGCTGCAGAGGAAGAAAAAGGCAATATATTTTTATTCTGAAGTTTGGTCTGTTCTTAAAACAAGACTTTAAAAGACGCCGAATATAGCACTAAAGTTAAAGAAACCAACGTTTGAGTGGAGTGTCTGCCTTTTTCGGTCAAGGTTTACTCTTTAAACCTGTTTAATGCAGTTTGTGTAAAAGCAAATAACTTCTCATAGAAAAGAGTGCTGATTTGCAGAATGCATACCGTTTATTTTTTCTTAATAGAAAAGATGATATTTATTAGCATTAGTATTATAAAGAGGATGCATATGATGTAAGACAATGCACTTAAATATATAATAGTATGAAATTGAAAATTAGGCTACTTAATTACTAGTATAAATAGAATATAGCGCACACTATATTGCAAGGGTTGGAAATTAATGGGGGCTTGTACAAAAATGCCCCACAAATTTAAGACAAAGGGCCAAAAAAAAAAAAACTTCACAATTAAACAATCAATTACAGCTGTTAAAAATAATTGTGAAAATGAATGAGAAGTGTCTGCAGCATTATTGTATAATTAATATAATGGAATTTTCTAGAGTCATTTATTTATTTTATTTTTGTTTAAATTTTTTTTTACAAATTCTAATCCGATATAATTTTTTTTTAAAACCCCCCTAAAATATTCATTAAGTTACATTTTGGTTTAAGTCTATATACATATTTTCATGATGACAGCATTATAATAATACATTTAAAATAAACGAATATGTACGAAAGGATTAAATTTAATTTAATGTTTGAATCAAACCACAGATATCATTTGAGGGTTGTTTTTTTTTCTTCATTGGGATATACCTGATGGTAGCTGAGCCACCAGCTGGATCTCCCTCATCCTGCAGCTCATGGCGGGACAGGAACTGATTGAGGTCTCCGTTCTCCATGTACTCCGTAATCATGCACAGCGGATCGCTCTCAACACACACCGCCAACAGGCGAATGATGTTCGGGTCTCTTAATCGTGAGATGATCCTGATCTCTTTCAAGAAGTCGTTCCTGAAAATGTAGATTTCCTTGAGGAAAATGTAAATTGTCCTAAAATGGCTGGACAGCATCTGTAAAGCAAAAAGCAGTGCTTCTTCTCAGCAACAACAGGTACGTAACATCGATTGCAGGACACCTGCACCTGTGTGTTACCTCGCGTTTTTGTTTGCGTCCTCTCTTAGGGTCTTGACTGCCACGAGCATTGGCTCATCGCTGATGTGGCCACAATGGTCCTTCATGAACTCCTGCATTCCCTCGGCTTCACACAGATGAACCTGCGGCAGGAATGAACAAGTATCACAAATAACAGTAATGTTCTTTTGGTGGAGAGAATTATTCACGTACTTCTCCAAACTGTCCTTCTCCAAGTTTCTCTTTGAAAGTCAGTCTCTCCCTCGGGAACTCTTCCAGAGCTCCATCTCGTCCTGGAGATAAGGGCATGCTGACCACCGTGACACGGTAACTGTGGGCCCCAGCGGCTTCCTGCAGGCTCACGATGTCTGCCTCTGCATAGTGCGGGGCCTCATCTGTAGGGTGGGCCGTAGAGGGTTCGGAAGGGGCATCAATCATTGCTGTAACACAACAATATCAACATCTAATGTTCTTAAGTGATAGTTCAGCCAAAACTGAATATTCATGTCACTCTGGCACTCAGGGCTGTCCAAACTTGGTCCTGGAGGGCTGGTGTGCTGCAGAGTTTTGCTCTAGTCCTAATCAAACACATCTGAAGCAGCTAATCAAGCTCTTACATGGCTTGTTAGAAACTTCCATGCAGGTGTGTCAGGCAAGTTGGAGCTAAACTCTGTTGGACACCGGACCTCCAGGACCAAGTTTGGACAGCCATACAGTTTTTTATTTATTTGATAATATTTATTTACTTAGAGAAGGAAACATTGCTTCTAAAGTGTGGGGTTTAGGAGATTTTTAATTGTCTAAGGCTACATTTATTAAATACAGTAAAATATAGTAAAAACAGTCATAATATGTCATTTATTCCTGTGATTGCACAGCTGAATTCTCTCCAGTTTTCAGTATCACATGATCAGAAGTCATTTAATGTTTTGGTGCTCAACAAATGTGTTTCTGAACATTTCTTTACAGTAACGTGATCATTTAATACATTCTTGCTGAAAAAAAAAATTAGAAAAAAAAATTACTGACTTCAAACTTGGTGTCATCTGATAACCAACTTTTTACCCACAGGTTTTAAAACTAATATGATAGCAGGATTGAAAACAAAAACAAATAGTCTGCTGTCACATGTTATAGCGGATTGAATAACACCCTAAATTTCAGGCTGTTAATCATATATCATATGCATAATTTGGTATTATTTCCTCCAGACAGATGAGGCTAAACTACTGGGTTCTAGGATGGGTGAAGATTGAGCATCCCTACCAAGGTTTTCCGTAGCATGGAATTCTGGTAGTTTCCGTAAAAGTTGTGATGGCTCCTGATAGTCAGATCCCATGGGGAATATTCGTTCATATGTGGAACTGGATTCAACATCGCTGGACAGAGAGGAGTGACGGTGGGTGAAGGCCTCTCTCTGAACAGACAGATGCGTGGTCAGCTCATCATCCAGCATACGCCGAGAGGCCTTCAACAAAATGTACATACAGTACATGCTATATTTAAAACCAGACAGCAGGGTTATAATAGTTAACTAAAACTAAAATCAATTCAAAAAAATTTACCTAAAAAAAAGAGGAAAAACAGATACGCCCATTTTTAATATCTTCAGAAATCTTCAGACTTTTTATTATGACATCATGTTTTTGTTGTGTTTTGTTAATCCAACTGCAGTTTAGTTGTTGAGGTAAATTGGAATGCACTATGAAAAACATGATTTTAGAAAACGGAGTTATCCGTTTTTGCAAATGAACTCTTAATCACATACAAAATAAAAGGTTTTGTTTACATGATATATTATTATTTTCTAGGGCTGTCAAATGATTTTTATTTTTTTTTTTCAGTGGATTAATCATGATTAATCATATATGCAACTACACAGAAACATTTTTTCAGAAATGCATACCAAAAGATAAATAACAGGACACAGATACATCATTTTCATAATATGTCTGTTTATCAACACAGCCAAATAATGGTGACTTAAATCAAGCTGAAAAATACCATAATATTTGTCTTTGCAATGAGAACATTCTTTTACCTTTACACCGGTTTCACACAGCACGCGCAAGCAGCGCGTAGGCAGAGCAGAAGCAGCGCGCGCCAATTGTGCTTTCATCACACTTGCGGCTTGCACTGCAGTACTACAAAATAGACTCGGCGCCGAAACTATCGCGCGCGGCACTCCCTTGACCAAAGCATTCACAAAGCCGCTGTCAGCAAGACTCCCTGTGACACTTCTCTGCAGCATGTGAGCGACACAGTTCATGTGTTTACAGCGTGTAAGACAAATTGCGGCAACCATGTCGCGTGCACTGTCAGTTCCAACGGTTGTCGTTTTGCCCTCACTTACGTGCAACAGACAGGAACTATTCTTTACAAGCCACTGATGCAAAGTGCAGTTACTTAGAGGTAACTGTTGTCGCACTTTCCTGACAAATAATTCGTCACACTGCGCATGCGCATTAAAAAAAGTTAGCGTAATTAACGACAAAAAATTAATAACGTCGTTAACGCGTTATTTTTTACAGCCCTATTGTTTTCATATAGCAGATATATATATATATATATATATAGTGATGAACTATATAAAATATAAAACTATAGACATTTAAAAAAAAATATTCAAATGACAAAAACACACAAAAAAGGACTAAAACTTTAAATATTAAAGTGAAAATTCATAAGAATATAAATGGAATCTATATACGTAGCTCTACTATATTAAAATAACATTGGCTGACGGGGTTACTGTCAATTTATACAGCTTTTTATTGCACAAGATTCCCAGTAGTTCAGGGAAAGTAGAACAGGCTTCAAACTTAATAGTTATAGTATAGTTAATAACCAGGATGATGATGTCTCAGAAGTTAATGTTGTAGGTAATACTCTTACCTTCTCAATCATCTTCTGCCAGACCTGTCTCCACAGTATGATTATTATGATGGCCAACAGAATGACAATAATGGCCACCAAACAGCCTATTAGGATCCTTGTGCTGCTGTCATCAATTTTGTGAGTGGGATCATCACCTGCAGAAGGTTTAGAGTGGGAGAAAAGACAATATTTTTATATTTAACAAATTTACATTCTTTCAATACCATATCGAGCCGTGCGATGCTTCTAGGGACTTTTAACTGCCAGTCACCATAATGAGAGTTATGATTTCTGTATATATTCATATACAGTTAATATATTCAAACATCATAATTATTATTTATTATTATTATTATTAACTCTAAATGCCATCCCAATATATTAATGCAAAATATATTTTATGTGTTTAACTGTGAAATTCATAAGGCCACTGCATGAAGTATTAAACAACAGGTGGCACTGTTGCCTGCAAGTTTATACTGTAAAATCATATGACCTCACTGTATGAGAGCAGGTAATTATTCACAAAGAATTCTGTATTGGATCTAAAATAAATATAAGGTTCACCTGGGTGAATCCCTGGAGTCTGATTACGTTTACGAGGAACAAGAGAGGTGTTGTACACTGCTGTATCTGAAAGGTGAATTTGGGTGAAAGGCATTTTGAACTGAAGAGGTACGGTATTTACAGTAGGCTATTAACATGCTAAAATGAATCATGAAAAAGTGAACAGATAAGAAAAGGAGCGAGAGATATAAAAAGAAACAACAAGCAGTGTGATTAAACCACTATTACCTGACTGAAAAGCAATTTCACTGAACATCATCCAGATGTCATTGAATGCAAAACGGCACCTAATTGCGCTGGCCATGCGGTTGCCAAGGGTAACCGTGACAAACCGAGCACTTGGACTGATGCGGTCTGCTTTTGGCTTGAAAAGCACAGGATTGGGCTCCCAGTCTGAATCCGAACGGAAGTAACAAACGGCCTGTCGGAACATTTTTACCCTCCATGTGTACATGTTGTTACAGTGGACCTATTGAAACACAAGGTTATCCATCAATGCAGAATAATTAATTTATCAATAGCATGCAACATGAATGCACTTTTTCAAATATTATAATATAATCCTTTGATATTAAAGTGCGCCTAGCATACTGACAAATGTTTATTTTACAAAAACATACTTTAACATCATTAAAACCACACTGTACAAAAAACTAAATCCAAAAAAAAAAAATTACGGTAAAAAACAGCAGCTGTGGTTGCTGGTGAGATTATGACCAGATTATGACTCCCCTGGTAATAGTGTTAGGTGTGGGGGAGGGGTTAGGATAAGGGGTGGGGTTAGGATCACTATTGATTTCGACGAGGGGATTCATAATTCGGCAGGAAGTAAACATTTGGCACAACACCGGAAAAACGATGGAGATGGGAGCGTGCGGATCCAAATGCAAACTTCAAATTCAAAATCGTGATCAGAAAGTGCCGGGTCAACACGGCAAACAGTGTGTATATAATCCAGATAACAGGCAGAGTCGGTCTATCAGCAAACAGTATCCAATACAGCAGGGGTCACCAAGCTCGGTCCTGGAGGGCCGGTGTCCCTGCAGAGTTTAGCTCCAACCCTAATCAAACACACCTGAAGCTGCTAATTAAGATGTAACTAGGTGTACTTGAAACCTCCAGGCAGGTGTAATACAGCAAGTGAGGACTAAACTCTGCAGGACACCGGCCCTCCAGGATCAAGTTTGATGACCTTTGCAAGACGGGGCAAAGATCGGTACGTGGAAAATCCACAGCAAACACAAGGAAACACTCAATACACAATACTCAGTGGCTAGGCTACAAACACAGACACTTTTTAAAGGTGACACAACGAGTTAAAAAGGGGCAGGACTTATGAGTAGTCATGGTGATTAAAAAGCAGTAACAGAACAATGGGTAACAAACACTTCACAATAAGAGTCCTTAACAGGGAAACACAGACAGGGGATTCGTGGGCACTCCAGCTGGAATTCATGACATTTAAGTTTTACGGTTTAATTAAAGTTACATTTACAGTTAAATACCGTAATTTCATTTAATCTCATATATATCTTAAATATTTCATATTTCAATTAAAGTAGTGAAATCTGTTTTACCATTAACCATTTAACAGGTTTTTACTGTAGCATTTTCACAGGTTTTTACCATTGAAAATCACAGTCATTTTTTACAGTGCACAATTTGTTGTGTATTTAAGTATATTTGCAAATACAAATTTGCAAAGTTACAATTTTGATAATTTAAAATATAACTTTAAATGTTCTAATATGTGATATTATAATATTACCAAGAACGTCACATTTAGTTTTAGCACATCAAAATAAGTGTGCAAAAGATTATTCAAACAATAATTTAAAATGTACTATTATAATATTTTGACATCATTACATTACATAAGATCACTTCTTAAAAACTGTCTATATAAATTTAATGCTATATATACTGTATAAATATAATATATGCAATACTTTTTTAGTATATAATATAATGTAATATTTAAGTTTTAATTAAAAAAATCAATATATTTAATATTATTCCTACAAGTTCATATTCAATACAATTAAGCACACTTAAAAAAAAAAAAAAAAAAGAAAATTCTCACAAGAGACACGTCGACACAGTTGTACTTCAGACAAACCTTCATTGACGTGAAATTTCTGATGCGGTCAAACTCAAATGTCATCTCCACAGAGCCACCAGGGAAACTAGCATTGGTCCAGCCCACATAGTCATAGCCAGGCCAGACCCCGTACACCAGGCTTTTGGTGAAGTCATCTAAACCCCAGCTTCCATCAGTGAGCTGTCCAAGGCCTTCTGTCATGCTGGAAGAAAACCTTTGCTGTTTCATTTAAGAGAATGAGGAGGCGATATTTAATTTAGAGTTCAGTGTGTGATGCTTTACCTGTCACTAATGGCTCCGTCATACACAGTGTCATTTAAGTAGATCTGTTGGCCTCTGAAAGACATCTGCTGGCCAGAAGGGGCGCTGTAGGACACAAGACCATCTGCAGCAATGAAAGTCACCCAAAAATTAACATTTTGTACCAAATCATCATGAACAATGAAATGCTCACTGCTTTCCATAAAAATACAAAAACATGGGGATTGCAGCTTTCAAACTTGCAAAAATAAAAAAAGATGTGAAGCTATCAGTGAGGCTTGAAGCATATTCTACATGATTATGTGATGAAAAAAGATTTTCCTGCATTGTTGCAATCAGACATTTTAGGTAACTTCCTGAACTTTCACCCCTTTGAGGTTTGAGTACTTGAATGAAGTATGTTTTATAGTTTACCGAGCCATTCACAGCCGTAGAGCTCCACCCTCATACACACAATCATAGAGGGGTCCGTCACAGGCATGAAACGCACAAAACGAGCAATAATGGGAGGCTCCAGGTCCTTCAGCACAACATCATAGGCGTTACTGTTCCCTTCAATGATCTAAATAGATGAATAAGGATGAAAACAAAAAACTCACATTTTACAGTCCTCATAATTCTTAACGGCCTAAAAGGTAAAGTTCACCCAAAACTGAAAGTTCTGTCATCATTTACTCACCTTCATGTGATTGAACATATATGTGAAAAAGTATTGCACGGCCAAACACCCTTTTCAGTCATTCTCAAAACTTTTCTTGAGAAACTTTTTCTCTCAACCTCATGTTATTTATACCACAAAGGTTTTGTGAATGCAAAGTTTCTTGGGGAATGCATGATTTGCATAATTATCCCTCCAATCTCATTTTCCCCCCACATCACTCTGTCCCCTCGGGGGGCTCAATACACCCCGGTTTACTTTTTTTTTTTCTGCATAACACAAAAGATGAGATTCTGAAGAATGCTGGGGTCCTGATGACATTGAGCCTCATTGACTTTCATTGTTATGGAAAGTCGCAGAAGTTTGAAGCATCATGACGGTGGTTGAATCAGGACAGAATCAATCAGAACAAAGATCTCAGACTCTCAGAGTAACTGATAAGAGTAACATTGGCGTCATCTCACCTGTCGACCTTGCCTGTCACGCCAGGAGACCCAGCGTGTGCCGTCCCGGCTGTATTTAACCTTGTATCGCTGGGCAAACTCGTTGCCCACTCCATCTGCGTGCCGCCCCTGCGTGCCAACAAGAGTGACAAAATGGAGGGTGCGAAGGTCAATCTGCAGAAAGACCTTTAGGTTGTCTGGTTCAGCCATGACATCTGGACACCAGGCTCCATCTCCATCATCAAAATCCAATCTGAAAGAGAGAGGGATATGGTGGAGAAAATAAGTTCAGTTCTTAGTGTTTCTGATCAACTGTGTGATCATTGTGTTGGATGTACCTGCCGTATCGAGCTGCGGTGGACTCTGACCACTGGCTGGAAGCAGAAATATCTTCATCCTGAATTTGGCCTCCAGTCATCCCCAGTGGGTACCTACACACAGCTGAAGAAATATAGGAAGGTTATATGACACAATATTGACAGCACAGACATTGACACAAAAGTGAGTGTGAAGGTGAAATGATCCTAGGTTCTTGTTTTCCAGGTTTTTGGGATTGAACCGATAACCTGTGTTTCCTAGATCTCAAGCATGAGGCTGCCACCACTCCAGAAACTGAAACACCAGACTACGATTCACTACACAGTAGGTGGCATTGTGCTGCAGGAGCACCACTTCATATTTCTGCTCCAGGGAGGCTGTGCGAATAGGTGGAATCCACACCCCATAAGCAAACACCCAAAATACCACTCAACCCCATCCGCGAGGCCTCAGCAGAAAACAGAGAGACTTTTATGTTCATTCCAGGACATGCTCACCAGGACATTCTCAGCTTCGTGAAGTTATTCCTCTTTAAAACGTAGGTAGAAAAACAGTTGCTGCAAAGTTGATGAATGATCCATCATTCATTCATATTTGTCACATATTTACCAGAAACACACAGAACCTTCTCCTAATGTAAATGTATGATTCCTTTTCTTTGGGGTTTCTTAAGAAGCCGATTCCTTGCGTTATAAAAAATTAAAATTAACTTAGATTCAGTTTTCTCTAAACAGAGTATCAACAGAATTCATAAACTATCAATCACAGAATGTTCTGGGAATCAAACTTTTTAAAGTCAAAAGTGACTTTCAGGTTTTTTTTTTAATCATTTTGTGTCTTTACAGCAGTGTAAGGATAAATAGACTCCACTGTAGACGTGTTCAAACTCAGTCAGCCAGTGAATAGATACTTCCCATCTCTCTAAATTTGATTTGTTAGCCTTGGCAGATGAAGCAGACACTGAACCCCCATCATACTTTCCATCAATGACATGCCTGTTTTCAGCTGACTGCTCAAGCGATCATCGTTTTAACAGTAAAAGACTGTAAAAATGCCATGCTTACATGTTAACTTGTTATTGATGACTTCCCTTAGCGTATACAGTGAAAAACTGCAATAGATCTAATGGGACACTTCATGTCATTACGCTCTTAATTTAACAGTTTTGGAAGGGAAGAAGAAAAAGGAATCATAATTTATGTTAACATGGGTTTTCATTGAAATAAGCTTCTTGTCAGCCACACTTTCTCATCATGTTATGTACATCAGGGCTTTATGTTACATTTAATGCTGTTATTTAATATTTATTGCATTATTTTAGTGTTGTGTGTCACCACGACCATGTTTTATGTTTGTACAACACTCTGCACCTGTTTTTCTGTGGTTGTCAGTGCAATATGAAGGTACAAAAAAGGATATTTTATTTTTGGTATATTAGCATTAGTGTATATCAGTTTGTTACTGTAAATATAACTTAATTTGATAAAACCTGCTAACATATTTTTCTTTTCCCTTTTTAATAGGGCATCTGACCAAGTCTCATCATCGGATCCTTTGATTTCAGATGTAATTTCTACTTGTAATTCTCTGTATGTTAAACCCTAACCCTAACCTTTTGCACTTGGCTCTTCCTTCTCGCACATTTCTGAATCTCTGTGAGCTGTTGCCTGTATATTTGTGTCAATTTTTAAGGCACACATTGACATGAGGCTAACTGCAGTGAACCTGATGTTGTCCCAACTGCTCCTGAAGGCTATAACAGCAAAATTACTTGACATGAATTAGCACTATATACTATGGATCAAAAGCAGCACCTTATTTAATTTGCTTGTTAATTATGCTTTATTCCTCTCACCTGGGTTGACCTGTGACGTCACGGCTCCAACCAGGAGAAGAACAATAAGATATTGTCTCATTTGGAACATCTTATTTCATGAATGATTAATTCCTGTAAAATAAAAACCAACATCAAAGTAGTTTAAACAGAATTTAAAATGATCCATTAAACACATCACATTCAATATCAAAGCTTAAATTGAAAACTAGAAATATTTAGTCAATATTAGACAAATATGAATTTAGAATATAATTAAATAATGTAAATGTTTATTATGATTATTAATAGTGATGTTAATAATAATAATAATATAATACATACAATGATATTACCTGACACTAAAATGTATTTGTATTACAGTGAACACATTCATAATGCTGAAAAAAAAAAAGCTTGCCAAAGCATGAACCCAAAAGATGAGGAACAAAGTGGCTCTTGTAGGTGCATTTGCCCTCAGGTCAGTAAGTTTTCCCTGTATACAAAGTCAGCTATGTGACCGGTGTTTATTTATATTGCATATGGCTGCAGTCTGTGGGAGAGCAGTACTGTATGTACAGTGACCAAGAGAATCCCACTCTACTAAAATCATAAACAACATATAATCAACTTTTCTTGTATAAGCAGTTATATGGCTTACTAAATAATTTTAAAGCAGAATTTAAAAGTATAATTAAATTAAAAGTTCACGTAAAATAAATTTTTAAAAGAACGTTTATTTAACATCTAACAGTAACATATTTAATAATTCTTGGATAAATTTTTTTTTTTTTTTTTTTTTTTTTTTCTTAACACAGAATTATTGGCTTTATAGAACAAGAATTTCCAGAACAGACTTAATCATTCATGTTGGCCATATGCAACAAACCCATAATCATCTAAAGAGCCAACTGAAACATCCTACAAAGCACAAGTGACACTTACCGCTCTCTTCAGTCATAAACCCAAAGATTACTGCCTCTAAAGTATTAACCTCTGAGCAAAACACTATCCTCCTCGTCTTCACGGTCCATCCTGAGGGAAAATGAGCGGCTGGGGCAAGTGACCCTCTTACAGGAGCAGAAATAAACAGAGAGAAAAAAAGATACAGTCAGCACTATTTTGGGGAAAGTCCAAATAGTCCAGATTTCAAGCTGAGAAACAGAAGGTTTTAATTATACAGTGCAGGATCCCTTCACACAATAGTTTTTTCACAGTAAGATTAATATATATTTACACACACTATAATGTGTGTGTATGGACAGGCATTTGTGGTTTATGAGGACACAAATGTGTATAATGACATGGGTACTACAACATAACATGGTTAATGAGGACACTTCCTGTGTCCCCGTAAAACAAACGACTTAAAAAAACATACTAAACAGTGTTTTATGAAATTTATGTAGGTTTAGGTGTAGGGTCAATGTAGGGCAATAACACATACAGTCTGTACAGTATCAAAGCCATTACGCCTATGGAGAGTTCTCGTGAACCACAAATGCAAGTATGTGTGTGTATTGTAAAAAATATATACAAAACAACTGACAGTTAATAATTAGCTCAATAAAACACATGGCAAATAATTATTCCCAAACAAAAACCTGTTTTGGAGAATATCTTCACTAAAATTGAGTTCAGTAAATTAATCATGTCAAAAACGAATAATAGAAGTCCTACATTCAAGGAAAATTGCATAAGCAGGGGTTTTATTTAACCATAAAGTTTAATCATGATATTAGTGATTAAACAAATGGTTATCGAAATGCCAAAAGACCACACTTAAGGGTAAGGGTATTGGTAGTTTGCTAGTTTAATATTTAAAGTAATATGATAAGACTCACAAATTTTCAATAGCAAAAAAAAAAAGAATTGTTTTGTACAGCTAAAAAGCGGCTTCGGACGTTATCACTCGATTACGTTATCACCCGTTATCAGTCGTTATCAGCCCATTCATATGGGTCAGAAGGGTGCTGCACCTACTGGTAAAACTAAAAATGAAATTAATTATTCTAGCGATTAGATTGTGTTTAATTAACGTCGACACCTACCCCAACCCTAAACCTACCCTTTACTATGATACAAAAACAGTATTATTGTGTAAAAAAAAAAACGTTCGATTGATGTGCGCATGCCCAGTAGTCCTATGGATGATAACAGCCTTCTAAGCCTACCAGTAGGTGCAGTAGGCCCCTTCTGGCCCATATGAATGGGTTGATAACGGGTGCAGCAGGCCCCTACTGACCCATATGAATGGGATGATAACGACTGATAACGGCCCATTCAATCTAGTGATTACATCCGAAGTGGGTGTAATGTAATGGTTTGCGTGCTTCAAAAAGCGACGCAAAGGGGTCTTGACCAAGCGGCAAACAGTGACGAGATGGAGGGAGACTGTGTTGTTTGTGTAGATTATCTTGATTAACAAAACATGCAAAAACCATGAAGTTTTGTAGGTCACAGAGTAATCCAAAAGCCAATGGAAAAATCCTGTTAGCTTTTTTGTCAAAGAAACCAGGATGATGCAAAGCTACAAAAATGCGTAATCCCTGCAGCCCTGGTCATCAGCATCCTCACTGACTGAATTCACTTGATTTCAGCCTTCCACCAGTACACCACACATCATACACCTACTGTATCTCACCAAAATACGTCCGATTTGGATGAGGATTAAACCGCTTGCCTCTCTTCCCGTCACATGCTCCAGATTTCCACATGGAAATCCCTCCCGAGGGACCCACAAGAGCCAGGATGCAGGCTGTTTATGGCTTCATCAACACAGCAATGGCTATATGATTCAGCGCCTGCAAGAAGTGACATTTTGTCAGCGCTGACCTGGCAGTGACCCCATGACTTGCTAAATGAAAAACAAGAAGAGGTTACAGCCTGTGTGATGGAGACAGAAGACACGGAGAAGTAAATAAATGCCGTAATTTACCTTCAACAAGCTTTTAGCATCTAATCATAAACAACCCACACACATAAAAAAAAAATCTTGGCTGTATGATGGCGGGCCCATACCATTACAGAAGACAAGCACATTACCATCCCGACTTCAGAGAGAGACAGTAAGTGTTCTCAGAAACAGATCAAACATAATGCTTTGAATGAATTGATTACGCTAACAGTTTCTTACTTAGGTTAAGCACAACTGGAATACTTTCTATTGGTTATTATTATGATTATGTTGCTTTCATAGCTTTTAACTGAATTTATCTTATGTCTTCATGCACTACAAAAAGAGAATGTTTGAAGAGCCTATCAAGGATACTTCATGCATTTTTCAGTATCTGAAAAGACTAAAAATGTGTCAGAAACTCTGAATAGTAGTTCATTGTGCCTCATATGCCTTAATAAATTCCTATTTTGCTGCATATTAATAGTCATTAGGTGTTGGGTAAAATTGGGGATGTAATAGTATGGCATTAATATGTGCTTGATTACTACTAATAAATGGCTAATATTATTTTAATATGCATGCTAATAAGCAATTAGTTAAGAAATCCTACAAATCAAATGAATTAAAACGTTTGAGTTCATATTGAAATATTTTGACTGTACAAACCTGTACTGAAGAAACTGGTTAAAGGGTTAGTTCACCACAAAATGAAAATTCTCTCATTAATTCCTCACCCTCACGTCCTTCCAAATCTATAAGATCTTTGTTCATCTTCAGAACACAAATTATGATATGTTTCATGAAATCTGAGAGCTATCTGGCCCGGCACAGACAGCAACACAACTGAAATGATCCAGATCCAGAAATGTAGTAAAACATTGGTAAAACAGTCCATGTGACATCAGTGGCTCAACTTCAGTTTTGACGAGAATATAATTTGTGCAAAGAAACAAAATGAACATAATTCACTCCCTGGAGTCACATCTTCCGCCATCTTAGTCTCTGTTTAACCTCACTGCAGTCTGAAACAGCAGAGATAATAAGGGTTTGTTTGTGACCAAATCTGTCTGACTTTTGTGTAAGTCTGTGAGTGTGAAGCTGTGCATGGAGGGAGAACATCAGGGAATAGGCGCCTTCAGCAGGACGGCATTTGAGAAACAGTGAGACGGCGCGAGACGAACAGGCAGGGAGCGGAGCGGGTGAGTGGGTGCTGTTCAGATCAGCCTCCATCTTCTCACCAGCTGCAGGCCACGTTCTCCACAGTCAGCTTTCACGCTGCCCTCTGATAACACAGGTCACATCGGAGTCGCCTGCAGTGACTGAGCGCTGGAAGAAACTCGCATCAATATGAAATAATCCCCAAACATCAGATTCTCTGTCCAGGGCTTCACGCCAATCCTCTTTCACATATATGTGTCAGCAAAAACACGCCGCAGTGTTACATAAGCAGCCCTCTGCCAGCTTCACATACACACCACTACCAGACGAGAGAGAGAGAGAGAGAGAGATGAAACAAAGAAAAGAATGATAGAAAGAAAAGAAGGACAAAGAAAGAAAGAGCATGGCTGAAAGACATCAAATGAAGACATCAAGTGTCAGAAAGACAGAACAACAGAAAAAGAATGACAAAGAAAGAGACCGTAAAGGGATATGAGAGAAAAAAAGAACAGAAACTAAAAGAACATACAGAAGTACAGGAAAAGAACAAAAGACAGAAATAAATGGCAAAAAAAGAAGAACGAGGCACAAAGAAAAAAGAATGAAGAATAAGACAGACTAAGGACAGACAGAAAAAAACAACAGAAAGAAAGGATGACAAAAAATAAGAAAAACAGAACAACGTTAAGACAGTAAATAGGTATATGGGGAAAATACAAGAAACCAGAGAGATGTGGCTTCAAGGGGCATTATGGGTAACTAGAATGAGGGAATGATGGGTAGGGAATGGCCACTATCCACCCGCATTACCAAGCTTGGAAGAGCCAGGATAAATATAAAAAACTCCAATTACATTCGTCTGAAAAAAGGAAGTCGTACACCTAGGATGGCTTCGGGGTGAGTAAAAGATGGGTCAAAAAATGTCATAATAGGGGCACTTTAAAGAACGACAGAGTGATTGGATGACAGGCTGAAAGAAAGAAAAACTGACAGAAAAGGGATATGGAAAATAAAAAAGAATCAGAAGGGACTAAACAAAGACAAACAGAAATACAGAAAAGACAAAAGAAGAAATGACACTGAAAAACAAAGAAAGACGAAAACACAGAAAACGTGTGACAGACAAAATAAGACAACGACAGAAAGAAGGAAAAACAAAGAAAGAGAAGGTAAAGGATGTATTAAAATAGAAAGAACAAGAGGAGACAAAAAAAGGCAGACAGACATAAAAGATGGAGAGATTGAAAGACAGACTGCCTTCGATGTTAACGGGATATGGAAAAATAGAGGGAATCAGACACAGAGTGACAGAAAATGAACAGACAGCAAGAAAGAGTGAAAGAACGACAGGGTCATTATCTAACCAAAAATGAAAAGAAGAGTAACTGGAAAGTGGGAAGGATGGAGCAGAAGGGACTGATGGGTAATTGGAGGAAGGGTTTAGCGCTGATGAGCGTTTACACATCCACACAAACACATGGCAAATGTGTCCCAAAACAAGACGGACACATCTGCGTAATCCCTTCACATCTACAGCCAAATTAATCACAGCAGAGCAGCTCTCTCACGCAAGAGATTACGCTCATAATCCATCTTTCCATTCGCCAACAATCGCACCTTTTGCCACTTGTGCAAGACAATTCCAAACGAGATGACGTCTGTCAGTTAGCGCTTAATCCCGGTTGAATCCCATCTGACCACGAAAGCACCACGAGGCCTTGAAAAGAGCCTTTACCTTCATCCCAGACGCTTCTGCGTGGGAAAAGCGGGCTCTCGCATGCATACATTAACGGTAGCGAGCAGCGGCGGGACAGTCGGAGGTTCTGCAGAGAACCCGTCCGAGGGGAACAGAGCCCATTCACACACCGTAATCCAATTCTGAGAGCCGAGGCTCCCACCGAGGCCAGGCTTGATTTCAGACTCGATTGCAGTTCTTTAAAAAGCGGAGCCTGAAGGGGGTCGTATTGCACATTTGCACACGCACAAAAACACAAGCTGCCCCCGTTCCTCAAATCCCGGATCCACGGCATAGCGACTAGTGAAAAACCGCTCGGATTACCTAATGTCTGTGCGCTTTTATTTAGGGCTTGAGTTACAGGGGCTTTCAGAAACACACAGACGGGGGAAAAGAGCGAGGGTATGGATTGGAAACGGCCTCCCGAGGGCCCCATATAGGCGATGCGGTATTGATGTTTAATGATGGCACATCTGCTTTCACTCGCTCGGTGTAATCGGAGACACTCTCTCCCCGCCTGCTAATATCGAGCCGTGGCTCTTTAGTAAAGAGCGAAATCTTGTTCATCTGGGCACGCGAGTCTCTCGATGGCTCGTCGATGGGATTAATCTCGGGGAGGGGGGGATGTTGGTCATTGTGCTTTACTGCCCGAAAAACCAAATGAAGTGGAGATCTTATCGTCTGATATCAGATCTGGTGAAGGAAAAACAAACAGTGAAGGTGAAGGTTTCATGCAGATGCATTCAGACTTCTCAATATGTGTCCATACTGTGCACATTATATGTAAATGCATGCAGGCAAGTTTAAATGACCTACTACATTCATCGAAATATGCAGTACGTAATTCAGTGTGTTCAGCTTGACCTTCCATTTCCACTGTGATGAATGAACTGGAATATCCACATACAGGTAAATACATCCTTTATATAAATTAAAAAGCAAATGTGAAATGTTTTCTAAAAACAAACAAATAAATAGGCATTCTACTGCAGTAGTTTTCCATGCAATAAAAAGTAAAGTACAGAGATCAAACAGCCAGGTTTGGGATGCATACAGTACGGCCTTTCCCTGCATAAATGGAGCTCATAACTAGCCCAACCATGTTCTGTACAATTTGCATTCCAGGGGCCAAATATCACAATGTTGAAGTTTTTATTCCCATGTTTAAAGCTGAATCTTCAGCGTCATTACTCCAGTCTTCAGTAGTGTTTCCATCCACCTATTTTTATGCATATCTTGGAATATAGCATAAAAAACAAACAAACAAGAAAAACACACTGGATAGAAACACCAAGATGCGCATAAATTCTAAAAATGCACATAAAATATCTTATGCGCACATCTGAATAGGATAAACTTTATACATAAACTATGATGGAAACACATTTACCATATAAATTCCTCCATGCGCATTGAAAAAGTCATGTGACACTGTGCCTATGTGAAAATGATTATAGCGGCAATGTTTTCTCAGTGATATATAGTGCAGTTTACCAGGAAGTGACGATTTTGGATGGCTCGTTGGATGGAAACGGTGCTTTGTTCGCAAATGGGTTTTTTTATGCAATGTTCCAGTTTTGAGCAAAAGTTTTAATTCAAGTCTTTGGGTGGAAACATGATCTGTGTCACGCGATCCTTCAGAGATGCTGCTCAAGAGGCAGTCGAGCTGCTTTATATTTTTGTGGATGCACAGAAAGAACAGCAAATCTTTGTAACATTATAAATGTGTTTACAGTCACTTTTGATCAACTGAATGCATCCTTAATGAATACAAGTTAAAAATATGAAATCTTACTGACCCTGAGCATTTAAGCGCCGGGGTACTGTATGAAGCACAATCCGCGATACATCTCAGCAGTCTAAAGACATCTTAAGATGGCTGTGACAGAGCAGCGCCGCACAAGCTGTTGTGTCTTTGCCCTGAGCGGCCTGCAATCTGTGCACACACACACACACTTATTATTCTATCAAGCTGAGGGCTTTCCATTGACCTCTATTGTTTTTTACAGAGCTAATGATTGTTTCTAACCTAAAATTTGACCTTCACAATAACCTTTCTGCATTTTCATGTTAAATATATTTATTAGGTTGTTTTCCTCATAGGAAGCATTTACTGAAGGAGACACACACACACGGTACATTCCTCAGGGCAGTTAGTGCTTGTTTATTCTCTAGTGATGGAGTTGATCTCTGAAAGTCTCTATTGGCTGCAGGGTCTGTAAGAGTCCTGAATAATTCACCTCCGAGCATCATAAATATTTAGTCTGCTGCTGAAAGATCAGCTACGTGGAGCGTCCGCTTGCTCACAGACTAAACTGCTAGCGTCTGTGTGTGTGTGTGTGTGTGTGTGTGTGTGTGTGTGTGTGTGTGTGTGGAGCAATTGAAGAGCTTTAAATCTTTACTGCTTAGTGTTAAAATCTCCCATCATCCTTCCTCTGCCTCTCATATCTGGTGTTTTTCATCTACTCATCTGGGGTTTTTTTCCCTCTGAAGGGTCGTCTGTGCCCACTCTCTCTCCCACACACACGTTATTCTGCTCTCCGGGTCTGCTTGCTGGAGATTTCCTCTCTTTATCTCTACATCACCTCGCTTTTTTCTCTCTCACTGGACAACTTGTGCGTTTTACAGTGTATCACAATCGATTTCTGTAAGACTTGAGTAGTCCAGCTAACAAATGTTTTATAATTGTGTAGTTTTATACGAATGTAATAATGTTTAATATACTTTATATAAATATGCAATCAGAAAGCAACCATTGTGAAATAATTTAGTAAATTAATAAATGGCTGCCGATATACAACACAATACATACACACTAAAAACAAGAACTAGAACTTTTCATTGTTAAACGCTTTTTTGCTTCTGCTGTCATCTGTGTCATTTCTGGCCTACAGTATGTGTTTCTCCTTTTGCTCTTGTATGAACTGATCTGCTTTTGTTAGATTCAGGACACGCGCACACACACTTCACTCTTTAACGCCGCAGGGCAACCGCCTTCAGAATGGCGGCAAACACACACACACACACACGGCACTGATGCATCACAAAGCTGCAGGAGCAGCGCTGCATGTGTGTATCTGTCGGTGCACATCTGATTTGACCAGTTTCTGCTCGATTATTATAGTCCTACATCTGCAGATCCACAGAAAACATGAGACTAGAAGCTAAAAGGATTCCATCTCTATAGGGAGAGTCGTGTTTCCCATGCAGAAGTCCTGAGGGTGTCTTAGTTTGTTGCTATGTTGTTGCTAAGACGTTAAGGGCTTTTCACACTCATAATTACCCAGGGTTAGTATATGTGCATTCATAATAACGTTTCACACTGTACCTTCCTAAACTCCAGGTCAACTATTATTTCACTAACAGGACAAATTCTGTGATTGCTTACATAACGGCTTTATTATTGCGCGTCCTTCTTATATTCCCTGCAAACACATTTTCCTAAATGGACTTCTCATAAAGAGAAAAAAAATCATTTTTTCACTATTTGTCATGTTTCCCCTCACATGCTGGAATAACTACGCTGTTTCTGAGGCATCTCAAAGCACACAACTTGAGGCACGTGATTGTTGCCTCGTTCAGACCATCCGCTCAAATCTGTTTTTGTGGATTTCTGATTGCATCCCGATCTTGAGGTCTCACCGTGCACAGATCAGATTTGGGCTGACAGTTTGAACGAGGGTTAAGCATCAAGCCATTATATTTTATTTTGCGCCAAATCCATTTCTATATATGTGAAACATTCATCCGGGGTTAAAGGTGGAGTTTGGAAGGATGTATGACACAGTGTGAAAGGAGTGCAAAGTCTACATTTTTTGTCTCTGTGTATTTTATCATTTTTCAAGAATGAGCACTAGTTTCGTTTTCAGTTATATTAAAACTTAAATGTCTTTAAAAATGTCAAGCAGAACTAGAAACCACCCTCATACAGTATTATTATTCTCTACAGGAATATTTGACATTCTGATATATTATGACCAAAACTGCCAGTTAAATTAGGCAATATCTCCATCAGCTGAGCTTTAGTTATATATGTTTGTGTATACAGAATAAGAATGTAAAAAAATATATATTATTATTATTTTATTTTATTTTTTGGGTGTAAAATGCACATCGCATTTTTCTTTAAGCTAAAGTAATAGAAATTAGTAAAAATAAAAAACTGCTTAAAATGAAATTCACAAACACGTATTAGCATATCAAGCATTTAAATGAAAGGTTTTCCCCAGTAGTGCTGTGGTTATGTATCAATTAAAAGAGCATTTCACTCACAAAGAAACCTGCGGCTGACATCCATCCACAAGTGACCGTGTTAAACCGCTTGATTGTGTTCAGAATCTGTAAGGCTCTCAGTTTTGCTTACCTTATCGGTTTTTAGCTGCTCCTATAGATCTATAGATGAATGAGAAATCCAATGTCAATATGGGGTTCTGTGTGTACATTAATGACGGAAAAAAATGAACTTAAATGATTTTAGTAAATGGCTGCAATATAAGAGTGAAAAATTTAAGGGGGTCTGAATACTTTCCGTACCCACTGTATATATAAATATATATATACATACACACACAACATGCTATTAACTTAAGCTTTCATAATCATCACACTAAATAGCACAAAAACGTGTTTGAGAATATAGCATTTTACACTTGAACTTGATAGGGGATAAGGGTGGGCAAGCTGAAATTTCATGGCAACTCCCTTTCTACTCAATGGTTAGTCCTTTGTTAGTCAAAAATGTTGAACTATTACCAAACAAAAAGGTAGAAACCCGATGATTGGAATGAAGCACGTAGGCCAGAAGGATGTTGTTTTTCCAGCTTTAATGGTCAATGTTTTCAACATGTCTCATTACACAGCCTCAGATGCCAACCTCTGATTGTCAGAAGCATCTTATTCAAAGCCCCTAAAAGTCACAGAATATGTAGCAATTAAATAAATAGAGTATGAAAGAATGAATTTGACGGGAAAACATCTATTGTCATCTAATCATTCAGCACAAAAAGCATGAAAATCTCTCTCCTCACAGTCTTCGTGAAAAAGTAGTCCGGTTGCACAGCCCATTCTTTGTATACGGTAAATTATGGCAAATAACTCAATGGTTTACTTTTCTTTTCTCTTACAATACATCAGAAATGACAAAAAAAAAACAAAAAACAAAAAAAAAACCAAAAACACAACAACCTTGAATTGTCAGTGTTATCTAGCGAGAGTTCTACCCAAACAAGAATGCAGAATGAGTCACATGTTCAAAACTCATTCATAACTCAAATTTGTGTTATGTTCAACAGAAAGTACATTATATACAATTAAAGAGCACTTCCTACATGTCTAATGGCTTGAAAGTCTTTAAGGACTGAGATGCTTCTACTTACAACAGTTTTGATCTACTTACCTTCATTTGACTAGTAATTCCATTACGGCGTACATACCTTTGCTATATTGCTCCAGACACTATTCTGTACAATACAGGTTGTCTGAAGAAACACGATAGCGAGATACCAAATGGAGGTTGACTTCTTGTTTCAAAAACCTCACTTCAGGAGGAAGTGAAGTCTTATTGCCGAAAAGTTTGTGAGAGAGCAGCAAATTTAGCATCCTGTGCAAAAATGTATTCCTCGACCCAACAAACCTTGTGGCATTGAACAGCAAAGAAACAGATATACTGTAAATGATGCTCCTTAAGAGGCTGTTCTTTCAGAGGTATTTCAGTTTCTATTTGGTACCCTAAATCAGTGTTTCCCCAATCTTGTTTCTGGAGGCACTTTTGGATGTGCCCATCTATTTCAGGTCTTTGAGTCTCTGCTGAAGAGTCAAATCAGGTGTATTGGATTAGGAAGCGTGGTCCTACTTTATATGCCAGTGTACTTACATAGTAATTAGATATGTATGTAGTATGTAACCACAGTGTGAGTACACTTTGGTACATAGTACCTTTAATATTTCTGTAGCTACACACATGTAACAATGACCTTTGTTAATAACCTCAGAATGGTATATGTGAGTGCAATTGACCAACAGACCTTTTTGGTAAAGAAAGTGTTACGCTTTATGTCAAGCAGACAATTCCTATGAATGTACCATGTAATTACTCTGATGTTACACGGTAGCGGCAGGGAAGTTGGGATTCGTATATAAATTGTGGGTAGCACTTTATTTTAAGGTGTCATAATACAGAGTAATTAACTAATCAGGTACTCAGTATTAGCCATTGTACTTACATTAAATAAAATGAACTTATCATATAATCACGTATCACTAAGTTTTGGAACAGTCTGTTATTAGAGTTTGTAATTATGTAGATGTAACAGACAGCTACTGTTACACATACTGTATGTTACAGACCAAGACTGTTACACAGCTACTTACACTTAAGTACAATCTTGATACACTTTATTTTAAGTAGCTTATGTCTGTGTACTTGAATTTAAAATATAAGTTTATTAAGCAAGACTGCAACAAATGTGAGACAATCTTTTGGTTACATTAGCTGTGTAACAGACATAATGTATTACAAATGTGTAACAGTACCAGCCTATTACATTTACATAATTACTAACTGTAAGTACAAACTGTTCCAAAAACTAGTTACTGTACGTGGTAAGTTTTTCTTTTTCTTTTTTGTACAATAGCTACTACTAAGTACTTACTAGGTAATTACTCTGTATCATGCACACCTTAAAAGGGTTACCAAATTGTATTTGTGTCCAGAATGTTACACTTTATATTAAGTGTACAGTTCCTGAGGAGTTACCATGTACAGTAAGTACTCCGGTATTACACTAACTTCAACTTCAGATCCAATTTCTTCTACTTTACAAATCCCTATACCCACCCAGCTCCACCCCCTGGATCAATTAGAGGCTAAGTACTCTTATACATATTGGTGTTACCAAATGTAGGTATAGAATTCCTGTTACACAAGTACTTAGTGAAGTGAAAAAAAGGTGTTGTTGCCAATGTCCTGTTACACATTTGTACTTACACATACAATTTCGATGGTTGTTGTTACTACAGAAGCTACAGAAATATTACATATCTAGATAATATGTACCAATGTGTACTTACACTGTGGTTACATACTACATGCACATCTAGTTACTATGCAAGTATACAGGTTTTAGGGACACTTACGTGATATAAAATGGGACCGGAAGCATTAAAAAATGGGTAGCACTTCATTTTACAGTCCTGCTCCTCATGTACATATTATGTACTTATTGTAGCAATTGCAATAACTAGGTAATGACCCTGAAACGTCCCCTTAAGCTAACTCTACCCTTTATAGTTACCTTATATTACCAGTACTTTCTTGGGTAAGTGCACTGTAAGTACATTGTAAGCAGGGCTGGGCAATATATATCGTTCTATATATTCATGTGCATCTCGCCAGTAAAGCCGGTTCTTTGATTAGCGGTAAATCTCCATCAGCTGTTTTCAAATGGACCGCCAGTTCGTTCACAGAGCCGTAGATCACCGACAAGCTACGACAATGAATCACCCGCGAAACTGACCCCGATATTGCGTAGCTTTTTCAGTGATCTACGGCTCTGTGTATTAAGCTGATGGAGAATTACCGCTAATCAAAGAACCAGCTTTACTGAAGAAATGCGTAAATATATCGATATATATATCGCACAGCCCTAATTGTAAGTACATTTATGTACACATACTGTAAAATAAAGTGCAAGCGAAAAATTTGAAGTGTTTGGGTGCTTCCAGGAACAGGGTTGGGGAACACAGCACTAAACCAGTGGTTCTCAACTAATTGGTTCCAGCTTATGATTTGCTAAGTCCAGTCATGCTCTATGGTAATGTGTTGTTATTTCAAAGTCAGACAAAAGCAAACCAGTTGAAAAGCACTGGTTTAAAAAGATAGGATTGTTGCATTTTAAGTAGAAAAACACAGTCGACAAACTATGCTTTTACATTCCACTGGCACAACTCTTTTTGTGGGTGGCCACCATTTGCTCAGTCATCACTCAGTACCTCTAAATTACAGTAACTTTGTTTAGTGAAGCTCCAGTAAAGAAAAGCTAGGCCAAAAGAACACTCTACCCAAGTATGCAAACACAGGCATTAAAATCAATCTCACAAAGCTAGTTTTGCATTTGCTTACTTGTGTGTAGAGTATGTCTTATACGGACGACGAAGAGCTGTATTTCCTACTATAATTTAATTACATAAAAAATGTGCAAGTGCACTGCAGTATTCTCCTCAAAAAACAAAGATCTAACACACTGCTTACACTGGCTTATAACGTATAGCGATTCTTCATCACTGACCTCGTTTTGGTCCACACAGACAAATTGTCACCATTCCCAGCCTTTAGTAAACCTCTCTGGCCTGGTCCATAGTGGCCTCATAAAAATGCAGGGCTGTGTAACCCTAGCGCTGGCCAAGGAGACGCTGAAGAATAAATGATTAAATATTTAAATGTCCTTTGAGACGGTTGCATCATCGCAGATACATGATGCTGGGTTTTTGGACCACAACTGAAGAGTCAATTATGGTAAATTGTGGCTCAGGTGCAGCTGTCAGTAAGTTGATAAGCATGTGTAAAAACGAAGCCTAACAATAGCCAGATGCAAATACCAGGAAAAAAAATCTTAACGCCAAAAACCAGTAAAAAAATATTCTAAGATCATGCTGGAAAAACAAGAACCATTACTTTGTAGCTTGTAGAGGTGGTCCAAACCAAGATGACTTGCCAGGTTAAACCTCTGGACAAGCTTGGATCAGCTATGACCACAAGAGATAACCTTCAACTAGCAACCAAGTAAAACCAGGTACCAACTGATTTGGGGTTTTCCAGCAGGGTAATGATGGCTTAAATACAAACAGTAAGTAATGTGGAGAGAGAGTCCTTAGCAGATTGAGACACATTCCAGATGTCAGGCGTTTAGACATCAATATATATTTTCCTTCACCGTTTTACATGTCATATTTGAGAAACACACAAAGTTTTAGTATTTCTTAAAACTTTTAGAACAATAGTTGTGAACGTACGTTTGGTTGTGCTCGCAACCAATACAAATGAGGTATGACCTCAAGCTTTCAAGTAATTCCAACATCTCATAGACATTTAGTTGCAAGGAACGGGGGAAAATCAAAAAAAAAGAAGTTTAACTATCCTTTCACATCGGTTATTGGGAAAGCCGTAGTGCTCCTTTGGTGGGTCGCGGATTCAGACTCTGGGGATTCAGAGCTGGGGATTCTCTGTGTGCCCGTACTTGTCCCATGGTTCGTAAAGTCTGCTGGGAGCTCCGTAATGGAAAACGCTTTCTATAACGTAGGGACTCTGAGCGCAGCAACAGCCGTGTGTATTGCACTTCAGGCATTACCATCTTTAAACACTCGTCTCGTGGAGGAACATGACCTTTTTGTGTCATGTTAACTGGTAAATCATACCCAACAATTTCCACTTTGGCACTGGGCTGCCAGGGCCGTAGTTCCTTATTTGTGATCTGTGCAGCAGAGCGAAGCGGTGGCAAATGCCCTCCAAAGCAGCTGCGGACAAGTCGGTCACGAGACTGACGCAACAGCTGGACTTCCCGCTCAACGCACGCTAGTCCTAACGCTCGGAGCTGTCGCCACAACGAGGCATTGAAGTGATCATACAGTGCCGAATCTACAGCATTCCAGGCTCTGATTTTGGCTGTATTTTCACTGGAAAGGCTGCTCTTGGAGTCAGGTGTGCGCATGTTTAGACTGACGTACAGAACGTCGTCCTGATCCCAATTCAACAACCGGCGGAGCAGCACCAAGGATTCGTCAAAGTATTCCGCTATCATGACCAGCGAGAAAACGCGCTCCATTTCTGCAGCGAAACGTTTCGCATATGCTGGCGCCTCTGAAGATGGCCGGTCTTTATCACCGCCTAGGTCAAAGGTCAGTGTATTTCTCGCATACATTGAATCCTTGTCTTCTGGACGATAGTAGCTCCAAGGGTGGTCCAGGAAAGTCTCTAAAGAGCCATTTGGGACACGCTTAAAGCTTGAACAGTACTGATTGAAGTAGGTAAACAAAGACTCAAACATTGCTCCCGGTTCCCGCAGTATCGTAATGTAGATTGTGTTGTTGGGCATGAGGCGTCGTAACTCAGCCCGGCTCAATCGTAAGTGGTTGGTGATGATGTCAGGTGGCGTGGTGTGTGGGTGAACAAAGTGGGCACTGAACGGTCGCGGGTAGCAGAACTGGTGATCACAGGTGGTAATAGGCAACGCCACAGTGAGGTTGTTGCGTTCAGCAAAGCGGAAGAGGATGTTCTGCACAGTGGAGCTGGCTGTTTTGTGCGTCTTAAGGAAGGCTACACTGGTGTGTTTAGCAGAAGGTCCACCGCTGCCCTGGTTTGAGGAAGCCGTGGAGGATGGACAGCCCAACCAGAATGCCTCCAGTGTCCTGCAATCAGAGGGGACAATTAATGCAGCAATCAAGACATACTTAAAGAATGGTAATGCAGAAACAAATGTAGCCTACTGGTAAAACTTTATCATTCCTTATGGTCCTTTCACCGTGAGCCATTGAACATGCGAACAGCCAAATGACAGCAGAATGGCATCTGACCTTAAATTAAACTAAAAAATGAGTGTTCTTTTTAATTTGATCTAAATATAATCTTTTAGTGTTCCTTCAGCTGATGTGCTTTCTTCAGGTATTTGGTCAAGATGGGAGACCAACTGGTCGAGTTGGTCATGACATTAGTCTGGTTATAGGCCATCTTTTCAGCAAGGTACAGCAAAAATCAAACGGAATAGACCAGTGGTTCTCAACTCCAGTCCTCGGAGCCCACCTTATTTACCTCACCTGATTTAGATAATCAGCTCTTTAGGAGAGGGATCCATGAACTGAACAGAATGTGTCAGATAAGAGACACATATAAAATGTCCAGGGCAGTGGGCCTCAAGGACTGGAGCTGGGAATCACTGAAACAGACTAAAAACAAATGGTGGCAGCAAAAGAGGAATGAGTGCTCTGAAATTTTGGCAACCACAAATATTTGACCAAACTAGTTTTGGAGGTATAAAAACTTGACCCAACAATGTGCATTTTGATCACGTCAGTGTCATCATGTACCCAACATACAGTAGACAAGCTACATGAGCTACAGTTGCAATATGTAAAATTTGTGGAGGGACAAATGGAGGGATTGTTAAGGCTCTTACAAGTTCAGGTGACCCCCATGGTGTAGAAGCAAGCTGACCGTACTGACTGCAATCAATACTAGGAATATCTTCTTCTGAGACATCTCCAGGTTCTTTCACTGCAAAAGAGAAGAATGGCTTTACAAAGGTGTACATAACTTATACAATTAACAACAAAGTATACCCTCCACTGCAACATAAATAAAACATTTATGAGCACAAAAATGCACTGGTCATGCAAACAACTGGTTTGGTTGAAAGTGTTTTCTTTCAAGGTGGATCTCAAATTGCAAGGTGCATTTTTTTATGTTTTGGGTCATTCAAACATGTGTTCAGAGACAAAGACAACAAGCAAACCCAGAACAAGGACAGGACGGGTGTCGCGTATTAGCATTCAGACAGTCTTGCCTGTTTAATGCTAACAAGTCTTGGATATCTTCCATTCGAGTCCGGGCCACCTCTTCCCTCGGCTTCTAATTACAGTTATCTCATCTCGCTTTCCCTTTCTCTCTCACCATATCGAATGGCACGTCTACACAACCTGCCTTTATTTGCCCTGATCAAGTCCTGATACTACTGTAGTTTAATTAGCATTAGCATTACAAAAGGATAAGCCATTTCACTCATGATGCCATTCAAAAAGAGCCAAGACAATTAAATGACATGACTTAGTCCAAGATTAGCAATACAAACCACTGACCAATATCATGGAAAAACTGATACTACCTGCCACTGGTTTTATGATTTTATAGCAGTCTGGACTGTTTGCACATTCTATAGCAGTGCAGTTGACATTGAAATGGTTGCTACACAAAAATAAATTGGATGGTAAAGAAATAAACACAATTTAGTGACCATGACCAAAACAAGGACATTTACTAAAGGCAAATTCAAGTTTAAATTCAGATGCAAATGAATGCAGCAGGTCAGAGTTCAACACCGACTGGCTGTCTGGGCCTCTTTTTCCAATGGTAATATAAACCATCACCTACGGCATGAGTGCACGGTCCCTTAGAGATCTGGTTCTGAACCAATCAGTGTCAAGTATCAGGACATGAAAAAGCTCATGGGAAAAGGCTCTAAAGACACAGCAAGTAATTAATAGTAAGGCTTGTTAAGGCTTAATTAGTTTTTCTCAAACTCTAAATTAGGGATTTGTACCAATCCTTTAAACCTGTTAAATTCGGGTGCTACGAGAATAAATAATACTCCAGAGCTGCTCAGATGGTGAACAAGCAGGGAAGGTTTGGTAGAGGTATTGTGCATTTTCTCTTCTAGAAGAAAGACTAAATTAGAGTCAGAGGAAGACACGAATCACCCACGCAACCATCCACCTACACACACTCTAGTATGCAACACCACAGTGTGAGATAAAAGACATTACATTATGAAAGCCCAGATCTACAGTAGTTTCAGATTTGGTCATGAATTTTAAAAACATGTTATGTGCACTGACACCAGAATAGGGTAGGAACAATCACATTCCTGATAACATCAAAGAGAATTTAGATGCCAAACAAGCACAACCTCAACTCTCACGCATTCTTGTTTATTTCTACCACATTGCACTCTACCGCAGTACCGTTATAGCTTCTTTATGTGCATTAAATTGGATTGTATATATCAGTGGTCTATCAATATGTGTTTATGCTAGTGGCTGATGACAAATTAAATATCTAGAGCAGTGCTTCCAAACCAGGGGGCCTCAGTAAACGTCTGAAGTTGTACTAGAAGCAAAGAAAAGAAACTTTTATTAAAATACATCACCTTCCTTGAAAGTAACGGCTAATACCTTTAGTGGTACATTAAGACCAGTAACCCCGCAGAAGATTTTCCATCATTCCCTGTCATTCAACCGCCACAAAGCCAGACTCGAGGTGAAAGCAAGGAGATTAGAATTCGATCTCTGCCGTTTTGTTGGAATCAAAATGTGGCTTTTGGGGGAAAAACACAGAGAGTCAAGCTGTGATCCTACTGTGCTGAGTGCTGCTATTGTGAAAAGATGCTCTCTGGAGAAGGCGTCAAGTTACTGTGATATAGCCAAGCTTGTGTGACCAATCCAGCAGCGACGTGAGGAACATCTAGCCAGGCATGCAATGTTACAGATGTCTGGGATAGATAGTGGTCGAGAGGACACGGTGGGTCAGATATACACACTACAAACAAGTGTTATGAAGTTATAAATGAAATCATGTTCAACCAACAAACTACACTGGGTTAGAGGAACTTAATTTGTAGGATGAATGAAGCCGAGTAAGGTTTGATTGGCTGATGTCATGCCAGCCTGTGAACCTATCAGAGTCCCTTTTCCTTTGTGATTGGTTAACATGGTTTAAATCCTATGAATCTAACAGTGTTGGCGTTGAGAATATAAAAAGGGGTGTTTGATTGTCCAGGATGCAGAATTGCTCTTGGTACTAGACTAGGGTTGCAACAGGGAGGGAATTTTCTCACCGGTTAATCGACATGTAACAACACCGGTAATACTGGTATCACCGTGGTCTCCTCCTTCCTTCGCTTTTAAATAGCCTAGTTTAAAAAGAACTGTGCATTTTACTTAGTTGATGGCAAAAGTCAACAGGCTTTTCAGAATCCAAAATATTTTAACAGGTGCTTCTGCATTTTGTTTTGAAACTCTTCCATCAGTGCCTTGTATGTCTCATTTCACTCCTGTCAGTCAGCTCGACTCCTCACGTGGTCTTGCGTGGTGAGAGACCATGCATCTTGCTATAAAGTAAATCTCTCTCGTTACGATGGGAGTTTTATTATGTTTTAATGTGTAATATAGATAATCATCATCAGGTGTAACTGCACATCCTAATGTGCATCAGTGATGTGACCGCACTGCTGCTTCGTTTTTTTAGTGTTAAATGTGGCAGAATGGTCAGGTAGAGATGTCCTATAGCTCTAAACTCTAACTACATTCCAAACCCTATAGTTGACTATGCAACCCGGTATATACCGGTGAAATAACAGCCCTATGCAAGGGCTAGGGATGCATTGATTAACCGATTTCGTCACGGTTAATTAATTTTAAAGGTTTAACTAAAAGGTTTTTCTGTTACACAGAATGGGACTGTTGCAGCTTGGGCAAAACTAAAACAAAGTTACACTAGCGGTTGCACTGGCTTGAATGACGTGCTTATGGAGACACGGAGCACCGAGGCTACTACACGCATTACTGTGACAGAGGACTAAACAGATCCTTTATTTCCACCAAACTGCTGCTAAAGAGCGAATGCATAATGAATAATGGACGGCTAGCTGTACATTGAACGATTTTAATGCACGACGTGAACCACCTGACGCCAAGCTACGAGCTTGTTAGCTCAGCATTAACCTTCAGATAAGAAAGAGATGCAAGTGTGGTAAGATTACATTTACTTAAATCAGTTATTTTCTTGAATTAAGTATTTGATTGAGATGCGTGTGTGAATTAGTCTACCTGAGTCTGTGTGTCTCTCCCGTTTTATTAATAAAAGTTGCGTGGCAGTGGGATTGTAACGGTATGAGATTTTCACGGTACAGTATGATAATCGTCTCAGAAAATACGGTATACGGTATTAAACTATCATCATCATTATTATTATAATCATCAGCTACAATGACCCTTAAATGAATAAAAGGAGATATGGTTTTTGGTTGAAAAT
>JAUMHQ010000045.1:3299089-3310391 GCA_032361165.1 Enteromius paludinosus | reverse complement strand
CACACACCTGTCTATATAAGACCTTACAGCTCACAATGTATGTCAGAGCAAATGAGAATCATGAGGTCAAAGGAAATGCCTGAAGAGCTCAGAGACAGAATGGTGGCAAGGCACAGATCTGGCCATGGTTACAAAAAAATTCTACTGCACTTAAGGTTCCTAAGAGCAGAGTGGCCTCCATAATCAAACTGGGGGAAAAGAACCTTGGTGAGAGAGGTAAAGAAGAACCCAAAGATCAGTGTGGATGAGCTCCAGAGATCTAGTCGGGAGATGGGAGATAGTTGTAGAAACTATCAAGAGACCTAAAAATGGCTGTCCATCAATGTTTACCATCCAACCTGACAGAACTGGAGAGGATCTGCAAGGAGGAATGACCAAATCCCCAAATCCAGGTGTGAAAACCCCCAAATCCAGGTGTTGCACCTTTCACAAAAAGACTCATGGCTGTATTCGATCTAAAGGGTGCGTTTACTAAATACTGAGCTAAATACTTATGACCATGTGATATTTCAGTGTTTCTTTTTTAATAAATCTGCAAAAATGTCAATAATTTTGTGTTTTTCTGTCAATATGGGGTGCTGTGTGTACATTAATGAAGAAACATTTTTTTATCAAAGTTGCCCTTAGACAAGAGCAAATTTTGGTATTATGTTTTGGGCCAACTTTGGTGAATGTTTTTGATCCAGTTCAAATGTTGACTACTATATGTGATGAGCTATGATGGGGTGGAATTAACTTATCACATTTATAAACAAAAAGTTATTGTTATATGTATGCTATTTCCATATTTTAAATCATCAGAAAAGATGATAATCCATTATATTATTATGATCCATAATAACCGATTAATTGTCAAGCC
Source organism: Enteromius paludinosus (assembly GCA_032361165.1). Lineage (NCBI taxonomy): Eukaryota > Metazoa > Chordata > Actinopteri > Cypriniformes > Cyprinidae > Enteromius > Enteromius paludinosus. Next base: position 3,309,532 of record JAUMHQ010000045.1, on the reverse strand, counting down.
CTATTTACTACATTGAAGCAAAATCGATTTTTGCATTTATTAAGTGCTGCCATCACATTTCAGAGCTGGTCGGTAGCATGGGGGATCATACCTTAATGGCGGTGGAGGCGATCTGGAGGTGATGGAGCTTCCGGAGTGTGCTGTCTCTGTCGATGAAATAGGATGCTGCCAGTTGGTGGAGGGCTTCGAGGGTCAGCGTACCAGCTGTAGCATTGGAGGCACCGCCATTCTGCTGACCTCTGCTAAGTTTGCTTTTGTCCACGAAAATGGTCAAGGACTCCTCGCCTGATCAAAAGCCAGACAAAAATGATCATCTCAGCTGGAGAAGCTAATCAACCCTAATCATCTACAGCATGAGCTCGCCCCGTCTCGGCCTGTCGGGGGCCCGTCGGGGGCCCACAAAGCCATGCAGCTCTTCCTCATCTGACATGTCAGCTCTTATTACACGCATGGTATAGATGAGAGTATCCTTCATCTCCGAGTGAGAGGGATCCAATGAAAATCAATTGACTCAGCTGGTGGGTTCGTTTGAAGAGAACAAATGCCTAAGAAAAAAATGTTAGAGTCAAAAGGTGTCCTGTGGAGCATTAGCCAGACCTTCAAATGATCTCCACTTTCAGCCTCAGTCATGGTATAAAAGCAGTTTATTTATGGAGCGAGATATGGATGGCTGAGAATATCTCTTTTGAAGAGGTGTATACTGTAAACAGTCTCTCGGCAGGCAAGGTGTAAGGGACTTTAGAAAACCGAGACACTTCTGCTCTCCTGTGTATCTACAAATGAAGATGAGTTTTCAGAGCTGAAAAGCAGCTAGACAAACAAAGACGTACCTGTCCACACTTTTCATCTTGCCTATGGAAACTGACAAGGCAGCTGCAATCCATTTTACTTTTGCGTTGACATATTTTTGTGAGTGAAACAGAATATCCAGGAAGAGAGACTTATTTTACACATGAAAAGCAAAAATATTCCTAATATGTCACCAGAACTTTTGATGCTGGTGCTAATGTAAAGAGCATCTTAACATAAGACACAGCAAAATGGTTCCATGGACACCAAATACGCATTAATACGCTTTTTCTGTGATCATGTCATGATCAGATCATACCACACCACATTATCGGATCACTGCACACACACTGGTGGACTGGAACTACTTATCTGTATGCTGCAATGAAAGTAATATGTGATGAGGTAGGGCTGCAAAAAAATGTATTAATCATTTTCACACTAAGGCACTGCAATTTTTGTCTCACCCAATTCAATCATCAATTTCCCATTATTTATTGAATTATTCCTTCGGATCACACTTAGAATCTCATTTCTCTCAATTATCTCCAGATAATAAGAATTTTAAACCACCACCCCTTCTACTTTTCTCAAACCCTTACTAACTTCTTAAAGATTTTTGGAAAAAAAAATAAATAATCTGTATTATAAATCCTGAATTTAGCAAATGTTGGGATGTTTCTTTTTTTAAGATTGAAATAAATTGAAAACTAAAAGACTTTCAAATCATAAGAACCAATGTTATTCGCAACAGAACATAGAGAACATAACAAATTTCATCCACTAAATGAGCTAATTTCACATTTGATGACTGCTACAAATCTCATAATTTACAGTGCATAACATCATCAAAAGTTTCAGAGATACTGGAGAAACCTCTGTGCACTAAGGGGACAAGGTAGAAGACCTTTGTTGGATGGCTGTGGTCTTCAGGCCCTCAGACGACACTCTATAAATCATCTGCATAATTCTGTCATTGACATTACTAAATGGGCCCCGGAATACTTCCAGAAACCATGGTCGGTAAACACAACCTGCAGATGCCAATTATAGCTCTATCATGCAAAAAGGAAACCATTTGACGCTGTGTCCTTTGGACTGAAGAGAAGGGAGACCTTCCAGAGGGTTATCAGCAATCAGTTCAAAAGCCAGTATCTCTGCTGGTATGGGGGTGCATACGGCATGTTATGGAAGGTACTAGAAATGCTGAAAGGTATATAAATGGTATTTATATATATGGTATATAAAGGTTTTAGAGCAACAAATCCAGATGATGTCTATTTCATGGAAGGCCTTGTGTATTTCAGCAGGACAATGCAAAATTACATACTGCAGCAAATACAACATAAAATGATAAATGATCAAATGTATATATATTGTGCTTAAAATTATGCAGTTTCTCAGTTTAAACATTAATGTTATCTATGTTCTATTGTGAATAAAATATTTAAATTCTTTTCATTTTCAAATTTAAAAAACGTCCCAACATTTCCGGAATTCAGGTTGTATATCAGTGTGTTCAAAATGAATATGAAACAACATGAAAATCATACATTAAGAAATGTTTTTGCAGGCAGGTATAAAGGAAGCATGTGGTTATTACTGCTGTAAATTACACATCGCATGTATTGAGTTGACTATTTTAGAAGGGCTAAATTACCTACAACAACAGTGTAAAAGAATATCAGCTACAGTATGTGTTTGCATTATCTATCAACTAAATAATTTCTAATATATGAATACTCAATATACGAAGACCCCCTATGTACTGTAACACAAAATCAACAAAACCATAACTACTGTATAAATACATTTATAAGCACAATTCATTAAGATTGTGGTTGTGATTGACACAAATTGTGATTATAGTGTCAATTGATCTTCAGCAAAACATTACTGATTCTTGATTGTGTTTATCATCTTAATCAAGTTAGACTGTTTTAGTATATTATTATTATTACAACTGTGCCCTGTTTGAGAACCACTGGCCTAGGTGACATCAGCCAAAAAGGCAAGTCACTTCAGAGGTGTTTTAGTTTAACAAAACTGCATTTTTAATGAAAGGTTACAAAGACAAGCCTTTTTTTTTTCTATGGTACATTGCACATTAATAAATGTAACGGGGTGAATTCTGAGTTCGTCGTTTGACCTATTAAGTTAATCTAGGAACTGAAGTTAAGGGTGTCATATCCATTAGACAACACTAACCCCAGTGTTCAATAATGCATAATGTCACATCAGACTCTACTGAGACTATATAAAGATGTCCTTGCAACTCAGGAACAAGGCAAGAATGAAAATCTATTTTGCAGGGATAATAACTAGCTCGCACGTAATATAGTTTTCTTACCTCCCAGAGTGGCAGAGAGCAGGAAATGAGTCCCGTATTTCTTGATGATGGTGTCAGTAATTTTCTGCAGGCTTGGTCTTCTCCCTAGAAGTCTGATGTTATGGATAAAGTCGGGGTCAAAGGGCACGGCCACTCCATTGCCTTCTTGTCTCTCCGCAGCGAGGCTGTTGACCTTCCATCGGCCGAACTCCCTGTGAGTTCATAATCATTTACATAAGACTTTGTATGAGCTGATACTGGAGTACAATAATCAGCACATTAGTCATTACAGTCACATTCAAGTCGCCCTCTTCTCCACATCTGTCCCTCTCTCCGTGTTTGTTTGCTCTATTCCTGTTCCAAAAAGCTCTTTTGGCTCTTTTTGGGCAGCCAGGCTGGTAGGTGGTATTTCATTGTTCAGGGGCTTGAAGAGCCTCCATAGGGAGCCAGGTGCCCAATCTGAGCACATTTCTACAAAGAAATGTGCGGATATAATCCCTTAAGATCCTCCTTTAAACTCTGTGTGGTGCCTGTGCAACTCGAATTGTGCATATTAGTGCGTTATACAAGGTAAGGCTTGTAAACGTCTGCTTAACCGCTCTAACCAAACACTGAGGTGGCATGGTGTGTGTTATGATGTCGGTTACATTTCCTTTCAGAACTATTATCTGATTACGCCCGCACACAGAATAACAGCGATCCCATGCTTGACTAAAGGAAGTACTGCAAACTAAAATGCATACTGTACACCCACTAAACTATGAAATAGGTATTGTGGATGGAGAAGGGAATCTAGTTTCTTCCTATTTAAATACATTTGCATCTATTATTACGCAGAAAGCGAGCTCTGTTTCAAAGTTTAGTCATCTGATATTCTGTTCTAATCCAGTCTGACAGAATTTGTTGCATTCCCTGAAGCTAACGCTCAGATGGTAGATCTTCAAACAAAGCATCCCACTCGTGCGTCTCTAAACGCTGGAGCAAAATTTGAGAGAGAATGTTAAACTTTTCGGTTTTATTTATTTTTTGGAAAATATTTCGAAACTATTTTTGTGTGTGGAAACACTCATTTTAAGCATCAAATTCCAAGTTAATGATCATATATCTGTAAAATAATAAATAATAATACATTCATACCAGGCAATTAAGAATGACATACTCAAGTGCTTTTTGCCTTTGGGGAAATATCATAATGTTTACATGCAATTTAATATAATTATTAGGGCTGTTGATTTAATTTGTTAATTTTGTGTGATTAATTATGAAAAAACTTTTTTTTTTTACATGTTTACCAAATCTCGGCCTGGCCTGGACCTGTATGTCATCTTACATTGCATGCAATTGCTTAATGACAAACCTGAAGCAGAGCGAGGACTGTAGAGGGAACTGCGAGGGATTCAGTTATATGCAAATAATATAAAAATACAATTAAACAATATCATTTGAACAAAAGTGCTATTTCTCCCTGAATATTTGCATGACACTGTCATATAAATGTGAGATTTATTTTCATAACAAAGTACAAGTATTTATAGGTATTATTCTTGCTGGGCAATACAACTTTGATCAATCGTAATAAATCGCATGATTTTCTGCAATTAATCACATTCTTATGCATAAAATAAATAAAAAATAATCCAGAAGTAGTGTATTGCGTATTTTTCTATTTAAAAGTACTGCTATATGAACAAAAGTGCAATAACATTTGGTTTGCAAACACTTTAAACAAATAATGTGCTTTTTTACAGCAATATTCCTTTTACGTAGTAAAATATGTACTGTAAATCTCGACTCATAACATTAATGTAATCAAATTAAATATAAAATCCAAAGCTATTTGCCACTGCCAGGACTTTAACATTTTTAGAGAAAATATTTTATAGCTTGTTATAGAAAAACAAGTTATTCTCAGGTCTAGGAGTCACCTTCCGAGCAGAGACCTGCATTATCAACACTTGATGGGCGAGAGCGAGTGGGTAGAGATTTGTGTATGCAAGATGCTGGAGATACTCAGGCTAGGCCCAGTGGTCTTGAACTGAGCCCAAGTGTGATAGTGCTATCTAGCTTATTTTTTAATCTATTTATCTGTTTTATTTCCCACTTAAAACGCTTTACGTGAGTGCTGCAGCACCACCCCAAATGCACTCAGTTGAGACGTGTGATGACACCCATCCCAAGCCAGTACTGACCAACATCCCACTCCTCCTGTGACCCATGGTTTGTTTATACTGTATGTGCATTCGGAGCCAGTGAGTGAGCAACATTTATAATAATAAAAACTGCTTTAATGTGTGATAAAATAATTGCCAGTGTTAATCCATTAATGCGTTAATTTAGCTTAGCATCACAGGAATCCATTACAAAATATATTCAAACATAAAACAGTCATTCAAATGTATTAATAATATTTCATAATATTACTGTTTTTACTGTATTTAGATCAGATATGTGCATCCATGGTGAATATAAGAGACATAAAGGTTTATAAATCTTGAAGACCCACAACTTTTGAATACTAGTTTATACAGTATCTGTCTTTTCATGCATTGCACAGTAAAAGATCATTTAATATCAGTGTGTCAAATGACAGCAAATTCGATTTGTAGCCAGTACTGTTCGCCTTATGGGAAAATATCGCATAATTTATATACAAATCCAGTTACTGGTATCCAGGCAGTGTACAAATTGCATTGGCAAGCAAAAAAAAACAAAAAACATGCCTCTTCTTCTCAGGTTCCGCAAGACCACACTATTAGATCAATATTTATTATTTTCTTTCATCCTATTTCCCACATTCCCTATCTCCATTACAAGGTTGTTAGTCCCCACACCAGAGAAAACACAGAAGTTTCCCCAACCTTAGCTGAAGAAATTTCTCTTTAGAGATTAGCAATTAAACCACAGCCCACTATACCAGTGACAGAGTTTAAAACTCATGGGAGCCAATCCAATCACTCACATGAAGGGCCCTATCCAGAGAACAATCATGAAGGGAATGGAGGATGTCATTATCACCAATCAGCCCAACGAGGGATGGTGTAAGTATCAGATGAGGTGCCTGATGAGCACTAGCGTTGAGCACCTAAGCCACTGATCACCACTGACAAACCAGAGAGGGCAAAACGCTCCTTTACTGGAGAGCTCTTTGAGAGCCTGCGGTGCAGACCTGAGGGCACCATGTAATCAAAAGCCACAAGCTATTTTGTAATCAGAAGCAGAAACCAGAGGCATAAATGAAGATGAGATCAAGAGGAAAATGACGCTAATAACAATCTAGAGTTCGGCTCAAAGGCTTCGAGAAGACTGTGGAGGTGTGTTTTATGCATTATTACTTATTGTTTGGAGAGGTATTTATTGGTGATTTCTGAGGCGCTCTGCTGAGTTTATGATACTTGACGTCCTTTCACCAGGGATGTTATACGGAATTGTGTTATGAGTTGTTTTGTTATGGCTAATATGAAAGCCCTTGAGAACAAATACTTCAGCAAACATTAGGAATGTTGTCACGCCACCACTTGGCAAACTGTGTAACAATGTATGGTGGGTTTTCGTATCACAAGAGAGAAACAAGGCAAATGACGGACCCTCAAGTCTGTTTGTTGCATATTGAATAAAAATGGGTAGTACTTTCTTGATCTGGCAAGCCCTAATCTGATTGGCTGCTTGGCTTTAGACAGTTTTCAGCAGAAGGGGTGCACAGTAAGTCATGTTTGGAAGGCTATAATAATGCTAAGACACTATCTGTAATCATTTCCAGCTTCAGTGCTTGAAGCTTTGGCTTCTTTTGGAACTAGTTATATTGGCAGAAAAGAAATACACGAACTTACTCAAGTTCTCAACATTTATTATTTATAGAACTACTGTATAAGAATGGGATAGGAATATGAGTTACTCTTTTTATATCAAAAGATTCAAGTCACCTGTGGGCTCGAGCTTAAGGCGATTCAGTCATGCTGATATTCACTACAGCAGCACTCAATCCTGGGTTTAAAAGACACCTAAGAACGATTTAAAGCGTAAGGGGGTGCTGGAATGTGACCCTGACCTCACAGGAACCGACACGATTCACACTGTCACACATTACTGTTTCTGGCGTACCTGTATATTTTGTATCTGGTTGTAAAACCGTGTTGGTATCGCTCGGTGAACTCGATGAATTCCTGAGAGCGATGGAAAGGACCTTTATCGGACAGCAGCCATCCGAGAGGTTCCGCGGAGCTCACATACACGGCCAGAGAGACGAGCACACAAGCCCAGCGGAGACAGTTCACCATCCCCTCCCATAGGAGCATCAGGTCAGGCGGTCTACCAACGCTCCGAGCCCACATCCTTCAGCCATACATGCTTCCTCCTCGCAAATCCCCGTTGTGTCCTGCAACTCAAAATAATAGGTGTTTTCAAACGGCGAGCTCAAGTTAACATCACACAGATTTCGGAAAGAGGCGCAGGCACTACCTGACATGAGTTAGTCTTGGGCTATCCGAGACACGGAGAAAAATATAAAAGACGGCACTTGGAAATCCTCCGAGCAACTGTCCGCCCAGGAGAGCGATCCTTTTCGGAACACGTCTGAAGTATGTCGATAAATTGTTTTCTCACGTCAGGTGAAAGCAGGTGCGCGCGCCTTCCCAAATCCACGCTGGCACGCAATGGAAGAAGTTGACGCACATCTGACAGAGGTGGGGGGAAAAATGTTCTGTGGGAAACGCTTTTCGCAGGAATAAGAAGTGAGATTTCTTTAGATCCTTCTGTTCTCTCGGGGGGAGCAGGTTGGGTGCTCTCTCGGTCTTGATCGGCTATAAAATATGATGGAGCATGAATGCCGGTTTCCCCAAGAGCGCATCTCCTGCCTTAACACTTTCACACTGAGCGATACATATAAAGCATAACTCTCGTGCCTCCACCCTTTCTCTGTTTCTCTCACCCGGTATGCCCCTCCTTCTGCGCATTCACTTCTTTTTGTTGGAGAATGTGCCCTAGAAAATGTACTGTGATATGGTTTTGTTTCCTCTTAGTAACAGAATTTAAATAAGTTAAGTTTTAACTTGCTGTAAGTTTAGTGTACGTTAAACATGTTCTGATGGTAGTCTGAGACACCAGCTGTTTTAATAGCTTACTTTTCCTTCCTTTTTTGATCTATAGTATCTTATTGGAAATTAGTATGAACAACTTGATAACATCTTCCAAAATTACCTAACATTAAATTAATAAATATAATTATTTTCATACATATACAAGGCTATAGCCTACACACACACACACACAATTTGCAATCAATATTAACAGAACACCAGAGCTCTCTTTTCTGCTGTGCACTGTGATTAAAAGAGTCTTAAAAGCATTGATTACAAAATGATGAGATAAAACCCCCCAGAATATATTAGATTTGTGGAGAAAAAAGGAAGTATTAGAGGAGAACTGCTTCATATTCACAAAGAGACTAAATCAATCATGCATGGGCTGTCTGTAAGTGCTGGAGTATCATGGTTTTATTTTAGTGCTACTCTGCTGGATTTTTAATTGGAAATGTTTTGACTTCCAAACGTGTGATACATTTTGGATACAGCGTTACCATATATGGTCTGGTATTATTCATATTTCAAATGAGTTCCTGTCAGATACAGTGGGCTTCGAAAGTCAAAAATCAGCACAATTACTCTACTTTGCATTTTTTTTATATTATACATTTTTATTATTAATAACAATATGTTATTAGCATAACAACTTGAGTAAAAAGCTTAACTGAAAATTGTCAGAAATGGTGTGTTCCCTTTTGTTAGAGCAATAGAGCATAGAGCATATGAGCTTCAGTGAACGCAAGAACTTGTCACATGATCAATGTCACAGAAAATCTGTGAGTGCTGACAATTTATACAGTTGAAAAATGTAACTGAATGGACTGTACCTTAAAATGTAATCTCCACCAACCAGTAATTCAGTCTTCAATGTCACACGAAGTTTTAGCAATCATTGTGATATAATGGTTTGATGCTCAAGAAGCATCCAATATTACAGACAGTTGTGCTTTATACAATATTCTTAAGAGTAATAAGAAGAGTGGAAATGGGCTTTCATCACGTAAATTAAATACAGCAAATCCAATGAAATTGTACTTTTCTGTTAACAACACTCTAGTGATCATCTCTGATTAATTTCACAGTGGAAGATTTGCCAAGGCAATGAAAGGCATGTAAAGTTGTGTGTCGTGGTCTGTCCCATGTCTGAAGAATCGGTGAACTACTCGCTGTGTGTGACCTAAAACTCCAAGTGAAGCTCCAACCAATTACAAAAGCAATTACAACATTAATTAAAGTGAAATTAAAAATACTCTGGACACTTCGAAATATTCTCCACGAAAACTTAAAAAGCGATCTCCGCTCTTGGGAAAGTTGCTCACAGTTCATCTTTACGGGCAATTCATTACCCTCAAGCTTTTGAAGATAATTTCAGATGTAATGAAAGTCTGTCAGCAGAGGCAGAACATCAAATGTTTGCTCTGTGTGTCTCTGACATTATTTCTGTGAAGAGCAGAGTTGAGGAGGGGAAATGAGTTTCCCTCTAGGCTAAAGACTGTTATAGTTTCCAGTGTTCTGGGTCTTTGTTGTCTGTTTACACAGTAATTGAAATGTTCCTAAACCTTTGCCCTGCCTTACTCTTCCCTTTTCCCCTATTTCCCATTCCTTCTGTCTGTTCATTTCACTCTCTTTTCCTCACTTTACCCTCTACTCCCCATTCCTTCTTGTCTCTTTGTTGCTCGGCTTCTTTCGTTGTTTTCCTCCTGCCGCCTGCAGAGCAGAGGGATTCAGTCACTGTAGTTATTTGTGTGGTAATCATCTCCTGCACCTCAGTAGCTCAGCCGGCATAGATGAACCAGTCGCAGAGGTATGTCCTCCATTATGGAGGAAATACTTTTCTCTCTCTTTCAACCAAAGATGCATGGGTCCTTCTATCTCCAGAAAACAGATTTGAGGCATTGGGTCACCGCAGGGCTATACGGTTGTGTGCATGACATTAAATTGAGTTCCTGAAGAATCATGGCAAGAACTTGATGCAGCAATATTGTAGGTACACTTTTAAGGCTCTGTCGAGTCAAACAACCTTTATTTATACTACAGCGCTTTTGACAGTACAGATTGTCTCAAGGCAACTAAACTAGGAAAATATGTGTCAATACTAAAAGGACAGTAGATGAGCTCCGTGGACAGATCGCCGGATCCAGATGCACAAACACATACACTATAAATCCTCACACAATCTAACATGTGTTTAAATTGAACTGGAAATTAGGTGCTGGGCGTCCGGCCAGAGGAGAACTGGACCCAACT
>JAUMHQ010000045.1:3260743-3274977 GCA_032361165.1 Enteromius paludinosus | reverse complement strand
GAGATACAGCCAATCAATGGATGGGGATTATTGGGAGGCCATGATAGACAAGGGCCAGTGGGAATTTGGCCAGGACAAATGAATTTAATGAATTTAATGAATTTTTAATTGACAGTATAGTGTCCCCATCACTATACTGGGGCATTAGGACCCACACCAAGGTGAGCACCCCCTGCTGGCCTCTCTAACATCTCTACCAACAGCAACCTAGTTTTCCCATCCAGGTACTGACCAGGCTCAGCTTAGCTTAGCTGGTGGGCAACCAGGCCTGGGCTCCAGGGTGATATGGCTGTTATGTGTGATGTGTGTGTGTGTGTGTGTGTGTGTGTGTGTGTGTGTTTGTGTGTGTGTGTGTCTGTTCTATTTACTGAAAGCAAGTTAATTTATTCATATAACTATTTACAGGTAAATATATACATTCACCTAAAGGATTATTAGGAACACCTGTTCAATTTCTCAATAATGCAATCATCTAATCAACCAATCACATGGCAGTTGCTTCAATGAATTTAGGGTTGTGGTCCTGGTCAAGACAATCTCCTGAACTCCAACCTAAATGTTGGAATGGGAAAGAAAGGTGATTTAAGCAATTTTGAGTGTGGCATGGTTGTTGGTGCCAGATTGGCTGGTCTGAGGATTTCACAATCTGCTCAGTTACTGGGATTTTCACACACAACCATTTCTAGAGTTTACGAAGAATGGTGTGAAAAGGGAAAAACAACAGTCCTGTGGGCGAAAATGCCTTGTTGGTGCTAGAGGTCAGAGGAGAATGGGCCGACTGATTCAAGCTGATAGAAGCTTTGACTGAAATAACCACTCGTTACAACTGAGGTATGCAGCAAAGCATTTGCGAAGCCACAACACGCACAACCTTGAGGCGGATGGGCTACAACAGCAGAAGACCCCACCGGTACCACTCATCTCCACAACAAATAGCAAAAGAGGCTACAATTTGCACAAGCTCAACAAAATTGGACAACTGAAGACTGGAAAAATGTTGCCTGGTCTGATGAGTCTCAATTTCTGTTGAGACATTCAAATAGTAGAGTCAGAATTTGGCGTAAACAGAATGAGAACATGGATCCATCATGCCTTGTTACCACTGTGCAGGCTGCTGCTGGTGGTGTAATGGTGTGGGGGATGTTTTCTTGGCACACTTTAGGCCCCTTTGTGCCAATTGGGCATCGTTTAAATGCCACGGGCTACCGGAGTATTGTTTCTGACTATGCCCATCCTTTCATGACCACCATTTACCCATCCTCTGATGGCTACTTCCAGCAGGATAATGCACCATGTCACAAAGCTCGAATCATTTCAAATTGGTTTCTTGAACATGACAATGAGTTCACTGTACTAAAATGGCCCCCACCGTCACCAGATGTCAACCCAATAGAGCATCTTTGGGATGTGGTGGAACGGGAGCTTCATGCCCTGGATGTGCATCCCACAAATCTCCATCAACTGCAAGAGGCTATCCTATCAATATGGGCCAACATTTCTAAAGAATGATTTCAGCACCTTGTTGAAGCAACAACTTTTTTTTATTTGGGGTGTAGTAACCCTTTAAAACAGCAATATTTTGCACATCAGCTTGGAAAGAGATACCTAAATAATAGATCAATATAAAAATATATTATAGATAAGTAGAACATACAAGACAAGCTTCTGGCTGAGTGAAAAGACTGCTTTCATTACTGGAAGTCTAAATTCCTCCGAATTACTGCCGCAGAAAACGAACAAACATGCAATCATGGTCTATTGTCATAACTTACAATGATAAATGATTAGCGATGAAACCCTTTTGGTTATTACCTTTTGTTCAATGCTCGTTTCCTGTTGATTAATCATTACTTATTACAAGACCAGAGAGAGGGAGATAGAGGAAGAAAAGTCTGCAAGCTCTCATAAAAACATTTTTGCCAGAAGCACTGAATAACTTCTGTGTAACTGTCATTTTAGACTGTGAAATGGGGCCCCGGAATAAGAAAAAAAGAAACTTTAAGATGAATCAAGACAGAGCCTTCATTTAAAAGGAAGAGATAAGCAAGTGTTGTGCTGTCAAATGAATTAGAAAGTTTGACAACAAGAACAAAGGTAAAAGCAGTGAGCTTCCCCCAGGGGTCGGCACACATCAGTTCATCGCTTCGCTCTCTGGTGTTCCAGCGCAGGTGCTCCATTGGCAGACTGCCAGAGGTACTTCAAGTCAACTGAGATGCATTAATGATGGAGTTACACTCAAAACGAATGATTAGGACAGATCTGAAAAGGATAGAAGATGCAAAAGAGAAAGAGAAAAAGATAGCACTCTTAAGTGTGGTCGCATTACTTTTGTATTTCAAGTCCGTTCAACTTTAAACACTCAGAAAACTTATGCATTTACCCAATAAATAAATAAATAGCTGCTTAGTTTGGAAATGACCTCAGAGTATGCATTGCTTCGTGTGTTGGTACGCTATTAATAATTCACACTTTGCAGTGGCATTTCCTTAATACGACCGCAATTTTATAGTAAACAATCTGACAAATAATCGTTGTGCTTATGAGCATTTTGCCATTAGTAGCAAACTATATCATACGTTAGGGTACTCTAACTTTGAGGCAGCCAGCAGATTTACCAATCTGTTTAGTCTAGTGGTTACAAACTTCTAGTTTAAATGTTATCTCATTACAGTTCTCTAGGGGTCTGGTGAATATCAGGCTAATACATGTATATTTAATCAATGTTGCAGAAGCAAAAGTGCTGTATTCCTGGATATATCAGTATGCAAGGCCTTTGGTAATCAATCACAGGTATTCTGATATTCAGTAAACCAAAATGATTTTGAATTTAACATTGCTTTTATGAAATGGTTCAACAAAAAAGGTGTTTTAACCAATATTTTAGCCCCAAATATGCCACTTTGTCTACTTTTGCAGCCTTTTGTTTGGTTTCTGAGTGAATAGGGTTTGTGAAGGAGTCACCATAAAATGTGTACCGCATTATCCACTGATGGCAAGTCAAATGAAAAATGTAAAAATGAAAGTCAAGTTAAAAATGAAAACCTTGAACTGGCTTGAGCTTCACCAGCCTGATCTCACGGCAATTCGTACATATTTTATAAGGTGGCTAATTCACATGAATTTGTACGAAATACCAACACTTAACCCCGCCCCTAAACCTACCTATCACTGGGGTTTATAGAAATCATACAAATTTTCCACCTCTTACGAATATGTATGAATTGGTCGTGAGACTATATCTGCTTCACAGGAACTTGACATGAACATTTTGATAAAACTCACCAACAGCAGCAGAAGACAGCAAAAAAATCATGCCAGGTCTTCAAAATTCCCAAAGTGCAGTGATTTAACACACTTAATCCAGACTTCAGCTTCATAGCGGTATTCAAGGCCAAGCATATCCCATCATCCATCATGTTTGGAAATAAATCAAGGGACTTTCTCACAAGATGATAGAAACCTTTCCAGTGTAGGGTATTTTAAATGTTAATAATAATTACATTACATATAGGGGCAGTTTCCAGTACAGGGTTTAAGACTAGTACTAGATTAAAATAGAGCTGTCTAAACTGGAAAAAGCTTGTACTGACATATTTGGTCTCAAAATGCTCACAGGTCATGTTTTTTGTAAGACATGTTTCTAAAAACTACTTAAATGTCCTAAATAAACAAAGGCCTAATTCTGGCTTGATCGGGAAACCGCCCCCTTATTTGGTAATATAACACAATGTGTTATTGGTGTCCACATTTTATAAAGATGAATAACTGCTCTATGATTTATTAGAAACACCTTATTGTGTCATCTCTTGTGAACTACTGAACAGATATTGAGAAATGTATTTTAAAATGTGAAGTATAAAACATGTGTAAACACTATTTTTACAGCACTTGGGGCAAATACAAGAAATATATCATATAAGTAGACAAGTAGTCAAGTGCGAAGACTTTATATCACTTTACATTTATTGAACTGCTTGATCACTCAAATATCTACACTAATCAGCCATTCACATGGCAGCAAGTTAGTATATTTAAGCATGTAGACAAGGTCAGGATGATCTGCTGAAGGTTAAATTTAATTGACTTTAAATATGGCATTGTTGTTCGTGCCAGATGGGCGGGTATCTAAGAAACTCCTGATATACTGGGATTTTCATTCATGACCATCTCTAGCGTTTACAGAGAACGGCCCAAAAAAGGCAAAATGTCCAGTAAGCAGCAGTTCTGTGGCTACAAATACCTTGTTGATGTAAGAGATCAGAGGAGAATTATCAGACTGGTTTGAGCTGTGACAAAATGACAAAACAGCAAGCACAATTATGACAAACTTCAAAATAAAAGACATAAACAAAACCAAAAAACATGTGACAAAAAAAAACAAAACACTCAAATGCAGAGAAATTGAATTCATGGATAGAATGGATGGATCTATTGTATTCATTAATTCATTTATGACTGTAAAGTGCTTTGGGTGTATGGCAATACATGATAAAGTGCTATATAAATGCTTCATTCATTCATTTCTTCATTCATTCATTTTCTATAGAATTCTCAGGCAGGCCGTTGTTAAAATTTTACCACTTAAGTCTTTCTAAAGCAGGCTTAACTGGATAATTCTAATGTTTTATTCTATGAAAACAACAAGACCATTGATAGACTGACTTCACAGATTCATAATTTGTATTCATCGTCTACTCCAGCCACTTTATTTTGCCTGTTCATATGAAATAAAACACTTTTATTTTCAAACATCATCTGTTTGAATGGACTAATGTACTTTTAGTCATGACTTCTTATATAAACACCTGACAGTTACTTCAAAACAAATCAACATTCCTGGTCTCGAAGCAGTTACCTGCCTGCATGAAAAAAATGCCATTCTCAAATACAATTTCAGGAGTCATTAGTTCACTAAGCATGCTAAGGTACATAGATGAGAAAGAGATTAATGGCTTAAATCTCAAAAGTCTGCTCTTGCATATAACTGTATATAGTTAAAATTCATGATTGTATCTTTTTGACTGCACCAATGGAGAACACCACTTGTTTAGCAACTCCTAGATAATTTGGGACCCTTGGCTGAGAATACATTTCCAAAAACAAGCCTTCGTTCATATGTTGAAGACATTATGTTGATAAACTTCAGCTTTGTGAAGTTTTCACAGTGATTCTCGAATGGAAATGGAAATGACCTTGAATGCTGCCCAACAGGGACTTCACAAATTTTAAACAATATTGCTGGTTTGTTAAGGACTTTCAGTTTCTATCCTTGTCAGTGTGTTTTGCGGGATGAATAAACAGCTACTCTTTTGCTGTTGTGTTTAATGTCGGGGGTCTGGGTGTCTCTAATTACATAAAGACTTTTTTTCTTTATAAGATGTTTACTCCTTCATAGGCAAACAATAATGATGCAGGCAGCAACAAATCAATGTGTTGCTAATGGAAAAATCACTATACACATTTCTAGCTGGAGACATTTAGCATTTAGTAAACAAATCAAAGCTGGCTACAAAAAGTTTGTTTGTGTATACACATAAATACAGACAGTGCAGACCTTGTGCTCATTATGGGCATCATGCAAGTCATTCTCTAAAGATCATTGTGTAATTTGTATTCTGATCATGCCTTTCATAATCGCGCACACACAAATCTATAAAGTGTCCTAAAAACTGCAGAAGTTGATTGCAATGTATTGACAGCAATGTAATGCTCTTTAATGTAGACAGAATAAAGGTTGGTTATCATGAAAGAACACAAATTAGGCACAATCTACAGGATCTGTTGCATACTACAAAATATCGACTTCTGGCGTACAGTGAGGAACTTTTTTGAGGATTTAAATTATTTGAGCTCCTAGTGGCAAGAATATATTTTTCTGGTCCTGTGAAACTTTTTGACTGATACATTGTTCACTCATGGAAAGACTATTTTTAGTTGTTGAATGTTTTCAGCGTTTGGAGACAGAAAGGTTAATTTACTTTGTCCAGCTTGCCTTGTCAATGGTACCTCAGTGTCTTCAAAAAGATGTTAAAAAGTACTGCTGATTGTGTTTTATTCACAGTGTATTCACATTGTGTTTGTCAGAAAATTTATTTTAGATTTAGAAAGGATTCACAAGTTTAATCTGCAACCTAGGCTCATTGGAAATGCCTCTTCATTCATTTCAGCAAAACTGATAAAAATGTATCTATACATACGTATCGCTGCAGTGTTTAGTTGAAATGAACACTAGAGGCAGTAAAACTCTCACAACTTTTATTCTTTGTCACACAAAAGTATGATTTACAGGTGCATTAATAAAGGCTAATTGTCACACAATTAGTTGTAGAATGTTATGCTATGACTTCAAACATTTTTAACATCCTGCATGGTTTAAGAACTGATGCTATTGAATGCGCTCGTCACATATTGTCACGGGGTGTGTATTACAAACACACAGAGAGGTGTAGGAACAATAATACAATATTTAATCTCAACAAAGTTCAGAGAATACAGATTAACACACACACTATACATTGACGATAACAGACAAATACTGGGACACAGAGATCAACTTAAGTAGGGAAGACAATCAACGTAAATGAACTAGACACACCTGAACAGAATCACTAATTAACAGAACTAGGTCACAGAACAAAACACAGAGCACATGGAAAAACACAACATGACAACTGCACATGTGACATATCGCCCCCCTCCCGAAAAGGTGTGTCCCCACGCCGTAAACATAACAACGGAGGAGGGAGGGCGGGGGCTCTGGAGGAGGGCATAGAGCAAGAAAAAAAAACGAAGACAAAAAAGAGTTCCAAAGTCCACGGGGGCGCAGAAGGTGGGAGGAGCCAGGAGCAGGAGGAGACAGATGGTGGTCCAGAGACCAGTAAAGCAGAGGCCCCAGGGTGGAGTTGAGGGCGGGAGGAGCCATGGAGGAGGAAAGGCGGACGACTCCAGGGGGCCGACAGATGGAGATGACACCACTGGATGGAGAGCCCAGGATGAAGCCGAGCAGACGGAGAACCAGGGCGGAGCTGCAGGCTGAGGTGACCGAGGCATAGATGGGGATCCGGAGGACCACTGCGGAGCCGGAGCAACCAAGGACGATGGTGGAGCCGGAGGGAGGGAGGAGCCTGACAGGACAGAGCTGGCAGGACGGCGGGACAAGGCGCAGCTGGAGGGGTGGAGTCCAGAGGCGAAGGATGGTCGACTCATGACCAAGGTGGAGCCGGAGGAACGAGGAACCCCAGTGGAGCTGGTTGGACGACGGGCCACAGTGCAGATGAGGGAGCTGTGAGGCAAGGTGGAGCTGATGGGTCGGAGGACCGAGGTGACTGACAGGAACCAGTGGAGCTGGAAAAAGAACACTGATTGGTGTGAGAGGAGGTGGGAGAGGGAGGCTGGGAGGGAACACAGGAATACAAGAGCTGCACGGAAACAGCGGAGATTCTTTGGAGCTGGGTGCAATAACTTCTCCACACCAGTCTATCCGATCTTCCTCAAATATATTAACAAGTTCCTTATAATATTGTCCTTGACGCAAATCAAGCTCACCCTCAGCGGTGGAAATGTGGGCGGGGCTCCCCTCAAAGTCCTTGATGTCCACCAAAATCCCCTCAGTGACAACCGCAAAACATACCTCGAGCAGCATTATAAAAACACTGCAATACGTACCTGTACCAACCTAATAGAAACGTGACACGGTTACATATTAAACGTGTGTTTTAGCGCCACTCTCTGCACATTTCACTTTGAAATTGCAGTGAAACATGCAGTAAGGTACATAATTAATGTAAGGGTGCAAACCCGCTTAAATAATTGTTTTTCCAGCCCTCCTTTGTAAAGTAATCAAACGTAATATATAACAATACAGGTTATGAGCCTGAATGATGTTTTACACCAAAAATTATATGTGCTGTTAATGTCTTATGATTTATTGATACAGTTGGAAGTGAATCAGTATAATGCCACAAACTGTGCTGCATGAACTTAACTTTACTGAACCTGTAATATTTCTTTAACAGTCATCCTACACAGTCAGTCACAGCTTTACAGAAATCAGGAAAAACAGCACTTTATACAGTAGGCTGAATATATTGTGCACTAGTACCAATAAAACTCTGATAAACGAAAAAGCAACATTATAACATGAGTACCTAAAATTTCACATCTGTAACTCTTCAAGAAAAACGAAGTGGAGTGGAATACTACTGTATATTATGCTGCGTAAATGTATTTTGGAAACTCACTTCGGCAGTGAAAGGACTTAAACACAGTATAGGTCATATTGCATTTCATTCATCATCTTTCTGTGTTATTGACGATTTGGCGGAGTCTTATCACAGTGCCCAGACTATTGTTCGGTGCAGAGACAATCACTGTAATCTGCCCTGATAATCTCAATGCCTGGATAAACCTTTTTTTCCTCTGTCTAAGCCTGAGAAACCCAAGATACTGTGTTCTGCATGTGGAAATCCTCCTGGGCGTTTGAAATATCCTCCCGTGCATACTTAACATCAGAGACTGTACAAAAATAAACCTGAGCTGGATCAGATCCCTATGAAAGCGACTCGTTTTTGATTCTGTGCTGCGCGTTTACTGACTGCCGTTAGTGTTTTCTAATTGCTATTGTCTTTACTTCCTTATCTATTTGTTTGACGGGCCGAGTGCTTTATCATAGTACTTGGGATCTTTTAGCTGTACTTTTAGTGTCCCACAAAAGCGCTGACATACTTTGAATTAGTTTATCCCGTAGGATCCGGGAAACTGAGATATCCCGCTTCAGCTGACCAATTTACTTTGACAAATTCTTTATAGAATAGCATCAGTGCTTTAGGCCCAGGAAACTTGATATTTCTGGTACATTTCATGTGATCGATGCAAAATAAGCTGTGTTCTTTTTTTACCTGCTTTGTTGCTTCCTTGCTGCGGTGGTAATTTTCTCTTAAAACTTGACTTTCTTACAATTGGGCAATTTTGTGAATGCTACGAGCCTATTTGAATGCTTGCTACTGTGTTCGCAGCGGTGCATTAAAGGCCTCCCTGCTCCTTCATTACCCCTTTGATCCACCTTACGGATCACTCACTAAAGTTCTGGGTTCATTTTCAGATGACACTGTAAAATATCACCAAGTTTTTGGAGGTCAGCAATTCAGTAAAGGGAAAGTTGCCCTTTAAGGGTGTTGTGAAATGTCCCTACCTGATGTATATTCTTGCTGTGATAAATCATGGACTGCAAAAGTGATTGAAAATCACCACTAAAGAACAATTTCTGCTAATGCCCTGCATGTCTTGACGCAAAGCACAGCGGGAAACTATTCATTATCTAGCACTTATAGAAAAACATCACCTGATAGACACAAATGTCAACTTTTCTCTATACTCAGATGGTGTGAAGGGATTTTTTTGTGACACTCTATGATGTCCTATGCATTTAAAGATCTTTGTCCTATCATTGAAAAAAGCTTTCTATTGATGTTGCATTGGTGAGCAATTTGGCATACATGTCACAATTTAAAATACTTAAACAGATATAACTGGTCATACTTTATATGACCATGTATTTACAATCAATAAAATAATTGCATGCATTTGATGATAGATTGTATATGTTATATTCACACTTGTAATGATGGTGCAAAGTGATCTAAGTTTTATGAACGTTGTTGTCAAACAATCCTGCTTCAACAAACTCTGGTCCTTGATGATATTAGACGAGTAGACAGTTTGACAGATGGCATTGTAATCTTTGCAAGAATGCAACTTGAAATTAAATTGAGTGATTGGATGTTACTCCCAGTATGAAGCCCCAGAGAAGTTTCTCTGCGGGCACTTTGAAATTAATTTTAGCCTCTTAAAATAAATTCCAATGTGGCAATTTTTGATAATGCCAGAGTCCAAATCCGTTTCTCCTCTGGATTTGGAAACACTTGCCATGTTACAGTGCAATGTAATAGAAAGGATTTTCTTTTTGAAACCACGCTGACGATCAGTTGTGAAGCTTGAGTTGTATTAAGAGAAATGGCCGGGCTGACAGACACGGCAGGATCTCTCTGAGGACAGCTCTTAGGCTGATCCAGCTGAAAAACATGACACATGCTCCCCTTAGAGGCACACTGCTATAGCCTGTCACCTTCACACACTGTACAAGGAAAGGTTGGGGAGAAATTACCATGGTGCCAATTAAGGGTGAGTAAAGTAAGTATAACATTCAAAACTTATGATCTGGTAAATACATCTTCAAAGGATTCTGATCATCAATTTTTCTGTTATGAGAACTCTTGGAGTGATTTGAATGGTAATATATATGACAATGTTCTCTGCGGAATAGATCTGCTGCGGCAGAGCAAGTACCAACACTTGCTACTGCCAATACATCCACAGATCTGCTGTGAGCACGTAAGAACAACACAGTCTCATTCCCAACTCGTCACAAATTGCCCCTTGATCAGAACCCTTTGGCATCACTTTTTGATGGCCTTTAGTGTAACTTTCCAATGTGCAAATCCTTTGCATCAATGCGCCGAAGCACGATACTGTGAATTTTGTCGTCTGAGGCAAAATCATTGATTTGTGAGAGGAATAGACGCAATTACAGTCTTCGTCCGCCAAACAGGATTTAAACCAGAGCTCCTTGACTCTCAAAAACATCTGTGAAAAACACATAGATATGAAGGATGGATATGTGTGCTAACATTCCAAAGCATCAGTTTTTAAAACTCCCAAAATATTAATATTGTTTTGAAGTCATAACATGATACTACTCAAAAAATTGTGTGAAAATTATGCTTTGTTAATCAAAATTTAGTATTTGTCTCAAAAAGTATTTGAATGTTGAGCAGTGATGTCATGGGCTACCAATATAGCAGAGAACCAATCAGCTGTGATAATGATGTCATTATGTCATATCGAGTTAGATCTATCAGATTGTGCCATCTACCAGAACTACAGTTTGCATATATATGTACAGTAATCCCAACAATTTATATCAACCATATACAAATAAAAGATCAGTTACTCAGTCAAATAACATTACAACAGAAAGGCAACAATTGCATTTGCCTTTGTTTAGATCACTGCAAATGACTGTAAAAGATTAGCAAAGAGACATGGTTCACACAGCGCATAGCTGCAATAAAGGTCATCATGTCTGGACAGAAATCACAGGGGTGAAGCAGAATTTGGCACTGTAGTCTTGGCACAAAATGAAATGAAATCTAATATTATCTAAAGGTGACAAACTGCTAAAACATTGCATCTAACAGACATGTTTTTCTGCCTCAAAGCCTTTGACTAATAAAGTCTCATCAGACATATGAGTTTTACTGCCATCTGCTTCACCATGTCAGTGTGGCAGTAAAAACAGACCCCCTTCCGTCTCATAAATATGCTGCTGAGTTATCATCACACAGGGACTTAGTGTGAAAGAAATGAGATTTGACTTGGACCGGAGCCTGATGCACCTTCTGACATCATATCAGTGCCGGCGGAGGGGGATCTCATTAAAGATCAGCCCCCTGAAATCTTTTTTTTTTTTTTTTTTTTTTTTTTTACACAAGATCATTGCTGCCATGAGCCAAGAGCCTGTTTTGAAAAGAAGAGATTGTGAAGCACATTGTGTGGGAAGCAAAGATGTTGTTACTGATGCAAATGCTTGTCATTTTTTTTAGATGGTATGCCTATTAGAGCAAATTACGTTTAAATTACACACACATTTTAAAGTAAAATTACAGGCACCATAAAAATACAATTATGCTATTAAGCCAAAAAGTAAAATATGCTTTGCACATAGTGACTGCTGTAATGTTGCACTGACTAATTAGCATCCAAAACCTGCCTGTTTTATAAAGAAAAGCACATCCGTTATGTACTCTGCGACAGAAATGAATCTACGTTTGCAGGTGCGCCAGAGCTTTTAGCTTCGCTGCACACATAAACCAAAAATGCCAACTGCAATGCCAATCCTTGGCCTACTTTTCTAAAGTTCCAGTGTCTTCTGAGTATTAACGGCCTTATGATTGATGCACCTATCAGTCACACCAACATTCAAGTAGGCCATTGCACACTTTTGCCCTTCATCTGTCACAGAGCTGGTGTCATTAGGAGCAGTGAGGGGATTGGGTTCCTGTCATACTGAGGGGGATACTTCCCGAGAGAGCGAATTCCCCCAAGAAAATGTACTTACAGCAGCTGAATGAGCGTGGCAAAAATGCAACAAAGGAAAATAGTTGTTGTATGCTTTTGGACTGTTTACTGTGGCAATATACTGTGCACTGTTTGCAAACGATGATCCTTCCACCATCTTGCACTGAAATCATCAGAGTAAAGTTCTTCAAAGTACTATAGGGTTATCATTGATATTTAAAACTAAATGTTACAAAATAAATAAATGCCTGTTATGATTTGGTCTGTCAGCTCTCATCCTCAGCCACCAACAGTCCCCCCATCACCTCTGGACTGCATTTCCCATCATGCACTGTTTTAATATATCTATGATCAAATAAATGCAGCCTCTGTGATTATGAGAGACGTCTTTTTAAAACGGCATGCAAAGTTTCACTTTAAATACCGGTGGTGGAAGTGTTTTTAAGTTGATGGCCATTGCTATTTGTCAACTATTCAAACAGACCACCTCATTTTAACACATTTCACCTTAACTTTTCAAGTAACAGCAATTAACAGCTTTGTTAACTACCTGCTAATTACAGTAGCTGCATCAAACTCTCAGCAGGAAGACATAATGGGATTGGACGTGATTTTAGGTTATACTCCTGGATTGATACAGTGGTTAAACATCTCACATGGTGATCCATGAGCTATTAATTTTATGTCCTGTAGCAAGACGTTTAACCTCACATTGCTATAGAAATAACTTACCTAGCTTCCTACAGCTGTTTTGCAGATATGTCATCAACATCTGAACATGATGAAAGTAAATACATCTAAGACCGTAATTACACGACTTATTCAAATCCCTCTAAATCCTGATTCAGTTCTATTACCAGAGTTGATTTTTATAAAAAAAAATAGAATTATTCACTCTGTGACCTTTGAAAGGATACACAATTTTGTGGTAATCTATCAGACTATGTTTTCTCTGCTCAAAGCCCATGAGGTTAGTATGCCTCGTGATGGTTTCTCCTCGATAAAAACTTGGATGACTGTGGCTGTACAGACAGCATTTATGAGGCTGTAAAAGCTGCCATCTGTCATAGAGGTGTGAGATGATCCTCTTTTGGTGTGTTCTTCACATACCTTCCAGAGTCTCTGAAATTAAAATGAGCTTCAGCTTCACTGGGTCTTATTAGTTGTGTTTCCAAGATATCTATCTTTATTCTTACTTTAGAAAAAGGGGAGATCTCTCGAAAGGAAATAGACATACTCTAGCAAGGACTTGGTATTGCTTTAATGAGCATTCCTTTCCTCCAAATATAATATATTTTTTTCAGTTGTTAATAAACTCATGCTTGCTCTCAAATGGCTTGAAGGGGTGATATTTTTCACTTTGAGGAACGATTGTTTTAACCAGTTCTGCTTAGATTCAATGTTTCCTGCAAGAAGTAAAATGATCAAGTTAAAAACAAGGCATATATTTACATAATTGTTCAAAACAGAAATGCAAGGAATAAATATTTCCATTACATATATAATGGGTACAGAATGTATACAGACCCCCGTACATATTTTTAATTCTTTGTTATATTGCAGACATTTGCTGAAATCATTTCATTGAAGTTTATTTTTGTTCCTCGTTAATGTACACACAGCACCCCATATTGACGGAAAAATACAGAATTTTTAACATTTTTGAAAAAATTTTAAAAAAGAAAAACTGAAATATAACTTGGTCCTAAGTATTCAGACTCTATGCTCAGTATTTAGTAGAAGCTCCCTTTTGATCTAATACAGCCATGAGTCTTTTTGGGAAAGATGCAACACGTTTTTCACACCTGGATTTGGGGATCCTCTCCAGTTCTGTCAGGTTGGATGGTAAACGTTGGTGACATCATTTTTAGGTCCCTCCAGAGATGCTCAGTTGGGTTTAATTCAGGGCTCTGGCTGGGCCATTCAAGAACAGTCAGAGAGTTGTTGTGAAGCCACTTCTTCGTTATTTTAACTGTGCTTTGGGTCATTGTCTTGTTGGATGGTAAACCTTCAGCTCAGTCGGAGGTCCTGAGCACTCTGGAGAAGGTTTTGGTCCAGGATATCCCTGTACTTGGCCACATTCATCTTTCCCTCGATTG
>JAUMHQ010000045.1:3239923-3250387 GCA_032361165.1 Enteromius paludinosus | reverse complement strand
TATTACTATAGAATTATGGTATGTTTTAGCTTGATTTAAACCACCATTATTTGGCTGTTAATAAACATGCATATTATAAAATTATGTATCTGTGTCCTGTTTTTTATCTTTTGGTATGCATTTCAGAAAAAAAAATGGTTAGGATTCAGGTGTAGTTGCAAATAGAGATTAATCATGATTAATCCACTGAAAATCCTGATTAATTTGATTAAAATTTTTAATCATTTGACAGCCCTAATTTATACTAACGTTCATATTAATTTACAATTTTTTTATATTTATATGATTAATGAACTTGGGTTGGCATTAAAATTCAGTTTTAAACTACTGTCAGGCTGACGTGCAGGGATGGAGAACGCAGTAGTCGTTGAGTATCAAAAACATATAAATCCTTTAATGAACAAACTTAAGAACATGTAAACATGGGTAGTAGAATTTAACGACTGACGAGGGAGACTAGAAGACACAGACAATAAATACATAACCAAACATGCGGAGAACTAAAAACACCTGTGGAACACAACTGGGAGCTAATTAACTAATAATCACATAACTACTAAATAAGGGCATACAGGTGGATACTTACAATGAAACCAAAACAGAAAGACTATGTGACAAATACGCTTTAAAAAATTACTGCGATTTTAACGGTAAAAAACGGTGAAATGCTACGGTAAAATACTGTTAAATGGTTAATTGTAATTTCCTGTAAAATTTACAGGGGAAAAAGTAAAGTGACATTCCAAGAATACCCTGCATTTAATTTCTAATTGTTATTAGGGTTGTATGTTACATGTAATGTTGTTAAATTAATGTTTATTACATATTAAATTTTTTTTTTTCACCTTGATGGTGTTTAGTGTTTGTGTGAATGGCTCTGAGCACCTTCTACAGTACATATGTTCATATTTAAAATCTGATTGTGATGTGCTTTGGTTCATCATGTGACTTTCTCGTCACCTCCTGCATTTGGTGCTAATTATGGGTCTGTAAATTTAACTTAAAACTTAAAAGTTTGTCACCATATTATTTACGGTAACATTCCAGCAACCACAGCTGGCATTTTTTACTGTAAATTTTATGGAATTTATTTTACAGTGTACCACATAACATAATTATACATTTACTACACAGTATATGAACGAACTTGTAGGCTATATAATGTCTCTTTAGTAGTTGCTTATTAGCATGCATATTACTATATTACTTTTGCATATTTCACCTATACTGTATAACCACAATAGATTGAATTAGTGTTTTATATAATGGTTTACAGGGTGAAATATAAGCATACTGTAGTGCATGACATTTCATGACAAAGTACTGAAAGAAGCTTGATTTCTTTCTATAAACTCTGTACTTTAACTCCGCTGATCCAAGGTGCATCTGTCATGTTATATTATGTAAAGACTATTAGACTCTGGTTTAATTGTGGATGTTCTCCCCATGCACCCCATTTGCGTTTTTTTAACAGATATCTCTAATACAAGTATAATCTCATTTTGTGGAGATTAAACATGGACTTTGACATTATCAAACTAAACCAAACAATGGGGTATTTGATCAAAAGGATTTGTTTTGTTTCAGGGAGAATCTCCGCTGTGGTATTAAAGATGTTTTGCATTTTGATGATTGATGTTGGTGTATTGAACAGCAGTACAGTAGCTTGGAGCTGAAGTTCGTCCAGTTGTTGTCTGATACGGTTAAAGTCTCTTTAATCCTAAAAGGCTTTAAATCAAGCTGAAGTGAAATCCAGGCCAACCAATGCACCAGAAATGCGGGGTTTCTTCAACAATGGCCACTTTTGACCCTGCTGGTTTCACATGAACTTTAAAACAGACTCTCAATATTTGTTCATAACAATATCCATCAGTAATTATACAGAATATGTAAAATGCAACCTGATCTCACAGCAATTCGTACATATTTTACGAGGTGGCTTATTCGTATTAATTAGTACGACCTCACTCGTATGAATTCATATGATTTATTCCAAATCGTACGTATTTTACGAGATGCCAATTCGTATGAATTTGTACGAATGACCTAAACATAACCCCGCCCCTAAACCTACCCATCACGTGGAAATCGTACGAGTGAGGTTGTACGAATTAGTACGAATTGGCACAAATTTGGCACCTTGTACAAACATATACAAATTGCTCATGAGACTGTGTTGATAAAATGTCATAAATGTTTCCATCATGTTTCGGTAACACTTTATTTTAAGCTGTTATAATACAGATTAATTACCTAATTAGGTAGTAGTAGCCATTGTACTTATCATGTAACTAAGTTATGGAACAGCCTGTAATTACAGTTTTTAATTGTAACTTATAGATTAACGTCTACTAAGTACTTGTATTATGGACACCTTAAAATAAAGTGTTACCCATGTTTCTTACAATGAAAATATTGATTCTAGGAGCACGAGTATACTGTAGCTGAAATATTTTTATATTTTAAGTATAAACCAGGTGTACTTAAGTGTCATTTTAAGTATATTTCTGAGAAGTACATAAGGCCATTTTAGATAAGTGCATATAAAGTAGACTAAAAGTACACTTTCCTATTTTTAGTTTAAAAGTATATTAATAGCGCACTTGATAGCAACTTATTTTTCATAAATGTGCTTAAAATTAATATTTAGTTAACAGTTTTTGCTAGTTTGTTGAGCTGTAAATTATTTCACAACCGTTTTTCTCTATTTAGGTTAGATTTAATAATTCATGTTTTTGTGACTCAGTATAATCATACACAAAGTCTGGTGTAATTACTAAGTAATTAATAACTGTGCTTGAATTAATAATTTTAGCTTGAAAAAGTAAAGGATTACTCTTATGTTTTGTTCCTGTATTTGCATTAAAAAGTATAGATAGAACAATTCTATCCAAAACAATAATGCATATAACAACAAAATATAATGTTACAATGCATGTTGTAATGTAACTGTTACAAGTCAGCTGGAGGTGCCAGCTCAGCTCACTGGATGTCACTCCAGCGTTATGTGTTTTTTTTTACGTTCTCATCTCCGTTTCAATGCCTGGACTCTGATCATCAATTTATGTCTCCACCCACCTTGTCTGTTTCCATGGTGTTTCATTCATGTCTCCACCCCGTAGCCTTGTTTTGATGTGTATTTAAGTTCCGGTTGTCTTTGTGTTAATTCGCTGGTCAATGTTAGAAGTATCCTGTGTTTTTCCCATGTCTAGCCATTCGTGTTTTCCCATGTTTTATTGCATTGGAATTACCGTTGCCGGCCCACGCTACACATATTGGATTATTCTAATGTCTCTGAGATTTCACATTTCCTCAGTCCGCACTGAAGCAGCGCTCTTTCATGGCTGAAACATTCGGTAACATTTCAGAATTATTGAAATAACACTACTAATTAATGATTAAAATGTTAAGTTAATCAGTTAATTACTAGTGTGTTTTTGCTCAACTAATGCTTAATTGTGAACAAATTAACCATTAATTAATGTTTAACTAATGCATTATTCTGGACCCCTATTCTGAAGTGTTACCAAACATTCACGTCGCCACCACGGCGGGATTATGAACAAACTTCCCTGTGCGGGTAAGGGATTAAAAAAACCCACGTCATGAATGTCAAGTTGGGACCGTTGCCCAAGAGGGCCGCCGATCCCGAGGCAGAGTACAAGATGGTCATCGCTCCTGAGGCCGTGCACAAGATGGCCGTTGCTCCTGAATCACGACATCAGCCCACAGTCAAGAAGGCATTCTCAAGTCAAATGAGCTTCCGTTAAAGACTGTAAAAGCAGCAGATGTGATCAGGATTGCCGCACCCCACATTAAAGAGACCGTTCCCCTGTGTTCTACGCTTCCTGTTATGACCATTGCCATTTTGAGTGTGTGAGCCGCACACTGCTCCCCAGAAACCCTCAGTGATCCAGATCTGCCATGGCTCGAGCCACCTGAACTGAGTGGTAATATCGAGTAAACTGAGGTTCCGCCAGTGGCAGCACAGCCTCAGGAGAGGTCAGCTAGCTCTCCAGATGTCCCGCTGGTGGCTGTGCAACCTTCATAGCCTTTGTTCAGCCTGGTTCTGACCACGGAGGGTCCGCCAGTGGCTGCACGACCCCTGGAGATGTCGACTTTGGTCATAGATTCTCCAGATGGTGGCTGCACAACCTCCGAGTCAGTTCGACAGGCCTGTTTTTGAACTTTTGTCTTGCCCTGAACCAGCTGAGGAGGCCTTTAACACTCACCCTGCTCTGAATCGGCCATGGAGTTCAGCTTTGAACTATTGCCCTGCACTGAACCGGCCAATGAGGCCGCCTTTGAACTTTTGTTCTGCCCTGAACCGACCAAGGAGGCCGTTAGACGTTCATACGGACCTGCTTCAGCTACGGGAACCAGTTGCCACAAGCCGAATGGTACGATCTCAGCCCTAGAGGCCACCATTAACCTTTCTCTGCTCCTCTTGGCAGGTCCGCCATCTGCGCCACCCAGGTGTGCCTCTCCGGCTTTTGCTCTCTTCCGTCCGATTTGCCCAGGTGGGCGTCTTCCGCCATCTGCTCCACCCTGGAGGGCGTTTCCGCCATCTGCTCCGCCTTGGGGGTGTCTCCGCCGTCTGTGCCAAACAAGTGGACATCTCCGCCGTCTGCCCCGCCCTGGTGGGTGATCCCGCCTGCTCCAAAGCCAGGAGCGTCTGTCTCTGCCTTTGAAGTGCCTGTTTGCCGTGATCGACCTTGCCCGTTTGTACTGTTAGTTTTAATAAATAGTCTGCAGATGGATCTGCACGCCTCCTCGTCTCTTCCACGTTCCACAGTAACCTTCTCCTTTTAAATACAGTTCAAGGCTCATTTTTTGTAATTTTATATAATGTATTTGAAAGATTGAAAAGACAATTTTAATGTCTTTTCTTGTATTGATATGACATTGACTGATATGAGATTTAGAAAGTTACTAATAAGTCATACAATACTTTTTAGTGGGAGTAATTAGTACAGTAATCTAAAAAGTTGGAGATGTAATTATAGCTGCATTAATTACTTTTTTAGAGTACAGACATTTGATAGTTTATAAAGTTCTTGACGAGACAAAACAATAAATCTACACAACAAAGGCTTATCAAATAATAATGATGAATGCCTGTTAAACAATGGCAACAGCTTTAATGTGATCTTAATATAACAAAAAGTAATGTGTTAAAACTTTCTTTTAATAAAAATGAACCTCAAAGACACAACTGTGCCTGCAGTTGAAGAAACACCCACATTCATAAAAATACAGTCTGTGAAGCATCATTTTAATAGTGTCATTAATCAAAATGATTACCAAATTAGTAAAACAACTCCTCGCTGAATTCTATCACTTAAATGTGGTCAAAGAGATTAACAGCATTTCCATAAAGCTTTAATGTCACTGCAGTATCAAGTTTAAAGAGTACCATTATAGAACACATTAAAAAGCTGTGTGTGTTCTGCTGAAGTGTGTTCTGATGCCTATGGTTCAAAAAAACACTCCCTTTTACTCAGGGGCTCTTCATTTTCAAGCCCAGCGCTTACAGCAGACTCAAAGGGAGAAATTGATTGCCTTGCTTTTGCAGTTCGAGACAGCTGTTCAATTTCATTGCTGTGGCATTTTGTTAAAGAAGACCGAGGCAGTATGTGGAAGATAAAATGCAGATATAAGCCAGCAATACAGATAAAAGGTTAGAAAAATGGAAAAAGAAAAAGTTGACTTTTGACATTGTAAAATCAACAAACTCAATTGAATCATACAATGTCTGAGCACTTGCAGTTCTTTTAACGTCAGTTTTTTAAAGAAATGTTATTCCTCAAAGGCTGGATAACCCGTTGCTGTGAACTGAGGTGACAGTATTGTTGAGAACAAAAGTGCGTGTTCCGGAGTTTTTAGGGAACCTCAATTTATAGAGAACTCAAAACTCAGCAATTCTTCCCAAACATGTCTCGAAGAAGTCAGCTTTTAGGGCTTAAGAAATGCTTAACTGGCAGATTGAAATTCATCACAGCTTTGCTTTCACCAGAAAAGGTCTCAATCAATAAATCTCTGTGGTTTTCATTGATCATATTCCTCACAGCAGTAAACTATTCTTCTTTGAGAATTTCTAAATCAGGCAATTGATTGTGTGAAACAATCAATTTTACATGTTCCTGAACCATATTTATTCGGTGGAAGGGAAGGAAACAATTGCAACATCATATTTTAATAATATTTTGTTTTTTTTGTTTTGTTTTGTTTTTTGTACTTAATTTAAATCGTATTCACTTATTTACGGTACAAAACCGTGAATGAATGTTCCGAAGTGAAGTGAACTTTAACGGACACTGTGTAGGGTACATGTCGATTGGGAACACAGCTAACGCACCGATCTCTCTTCTAAGAGCTGATTATCAGAATCAGGTGCGTTAACAAAGAGAGACCTGCAAAATATGCAGAGCAGGGGGCCGCGAGGACCAGGATTGAGAACCACTGTTGTAGACAACTGAGAAACCAGGCCTTAAACAGACAATGGTTAACTAACACAGGACAGCTGGAGACAATCAATGTAAAAATATGAAGCAGGAAACAAAGCAGACTGAAAGTTTGCAGAACAAGAGGACAAATGATACACTGTGTGAATTTTTAACAATACCTTCACTTCCAGCTGCATTATCAAATATGATTTGTGCTGGACTTTGTATAACTTATTGACTAAGATAGACATAGCGCTTCAGAGTGAATCAAACAATTTGAGACTCAATCAGAACATTGTTGAAACCAAAAGAGCCCAATTCCACAAAGAGGGCCAAGACAACATGAATGATCGTAAATCAGATCAGATTGATGGTCAAACAGATTTACAGGATGACTGTCAATCCATGATGGAAAGAAAAAGTCTTCTTCGGATTGATTCCCCCCAACTACAGTAACAGACAAGAACCAGACTGAGATCTGTTCAGTGTCACATGATCCTTCAGAAATGTATTAGAACCACCGAATGAGCAACAAGTACCCCCGGATCCTAGCTGACCTGGAGCATTAGGTATAATTTTTAACCTCATTGAGGAACTCAATGCAAGGGTTAATTAAATTATTGATTGTAGTTCGGGTTTATGTAACTTGTGTGAATGTGTGAAAGTCTGATTTATATTGAGAAGAGATGTATGTGTTTTGTGCTTACAAGTTAATGTGGTAACACTTTATTATATGGTAGTCGCTAAAAAATACCTTACTAACTATTAATAAAGCAGCAAATGAACAATTTATTGAGTGAAAGTGATACTTTAGGAAATAGTTAACAAATACTACCTATTCTAAAGTGTTACCCTTAATGTTTTAAATCTGTTCTGATCTTGTTACTGTGCTAAATAATAGTGTTTTAAGTATATTTACCATCCATGCAAAATTTATGTTGTACGGCCCAGTGGTTCAGTGAATCGCTGGCTGATTCTGTTGATCATCTGTAAAACAGTGTTTCTGTCCAAATTCCCTGTAAAACATAAATAATTCATTTTGAGCTAAACTGACCTGTTTCCCTTACATAGTGTTCAGATAACAGGTTAAGTTAGTTGGACAGGCAGATATGTGTGTTTAAGCAGCCTCGTGAAATAAAACCAGCGCCCTGCATCTAAAATACGCAATATATTAGTTACTTCTAGCTAGGGTTTTTGCTCACTTTACATGATATCGTATGAATTATGCATTATAAGAGAAGCCATTTTCCAACACTGGCAATTTTCGAGCAGGAAAATGTGTGTGCCATCATACATTCTCCATTTCCTTAAAGCCTTGAATGAATATTTCATGAAAACCAGTAAACATGACAAACATATGTACATCAGAAGTCACAAAACCCTTCACCAAAACCTAATAAACCTTTTGTTTGTCTTGTGAAGAGCCATGGATTATGCGTGAAGCCTTAGTAATACGACAATAAAAAGAGTCATTTGCATTTATCAGTGATGTATCACCAAACAATACAATTACAGAAGCAATAAACGCACTGAGAGTCCCAGACGTGTTAATGTGCACAAATATTTTTAGGTGTAACGAGAGTATTTAAGCTTAATAATCACATCTTTCATAACTTCATCTTCATGAAAACAATTCTAAATCACAGATTGGAGTTCAAGCTCTGTAAATACTTCCCAAATACAATATTTTGTGTGTGTGTGTCTGACAGCTTATGTGCTCAGAAATGAAAACACTGCACCAATTTAAGGAAGTGAGATGTTTGAAAAAAGGACTGAAATAACTGGAAGCAAAGGAAATAGCAGCAATCAAACCCGTGACCTTCAGACAGGCGTTAATATCCTCTTAAATTCAAAGAATAACAAGTTGTCATCGGCACATACATACAATCTTCTTCACAGTTTTATTCCGTCTCTAATTAGTATTTCTTCCGGTTTTAAGGTTGCTAATGATTGTCTTGCAGATAAATGTAGCTCTCCTCTGGCTGGATATGAAAGCTATTGTTGAATGTTGCCATACGATGCAATCGAAGTGGGTTAATTAGGGTAAAACTGAGAAAGCGAGCACTGCGGGGAGAGTGCTCGCGTTGATCTATTTCCGAGGTCGTGGTTTTTGAAGTTGCGTGGGTTTTCGGGGGCTGGCCTGAAGAACGACTTCAAAGTTTTGAGACACAAATGAGATCCTGATGAGGCATGGAGATGCAGGCGCATCTCGTTAGCAAGCGCACACCCCATGCTAAGGGCCTGCTCTAACAATGAAGGAAATACCTGACCACTTGCCTGCTGGGAGGTTAACGTCAGTGTCTGGAATTCTTTTAGCTGCTAGTTTCCGTCTTGGCCTGCAGTCAGCCTGTTCTCCAAGAAAAACGACTCTAAAAGTCGTTTTAAAGGTAAGCGTCCTCTAGTGGGCGTAAAAATAACGAACGTGTCATATTGTGTCTGTCGTTACACTGATCTCACGATGATTAAAACCTATTTTACTAGGTTTAATTTGTACGAATGACCACACAAACCCACTCCTAAACCTACCCATTACAAATATTGTGCAAAATCATGATTTATGGGGTTTTGTGAAAACGTGTTCTCTGAGTTTGAACCCATGATCACATCTCATTTTATAGAGCATCTCTCTACAAACTGAGCTACACCAACCCTGAATTGCATGGCCGATAAAATAGTACATAGGGGTAGGGGCGCAATTGTAGTATACGCTCTGATGGGTCGTATTTCACAGCAATTGTAGAAACGACCCATACGGCCGTATTAGTTGGAGGACATGTTGCCTACAGTATATTGTGGATCCAGAAATTGGGGGTTTCCTTTTTTAGTAAGAAATCTGTGGTTTGCTCAAATAGGGCAATTAGAAAGAGCTCTAGAAGTTTTTGCATGAATTAGTGTGGAATCAATTCAGATGAGAAATAAACCAAACCTGATTTCTTGTAGTTGGAGCCACTACTGAGACTGAGATGTCAGGCAAACAAACCAAAACCGACAAACCTGAGGGGCAGGTAAGTAATTACAAGTTGGTTTCCACATATTTATTCAAAGTCGGAAACACCTAAACTCAAGTTCAAAAGACACTTTGAGGACAACCAGATGGAAAGATTGAGTTGAACAGTGTCAAGGTCACAAGGCCCTTGATGACGTGAGGCTGGAGCAGTCGCCTGGGTTTTTTCATAGAAATGATTGCCAGTGGGACTGTATGCTGAGGTCCCCGAAGGTGGAACACTCTATCAGTGCATATTTCTACAGATGGGAGTGCATATCTATGAAGCGCATGGACGGCATTTTGATTCGGTTCACAGAGCATTTATGCCTTTTTATTTTAGGGCTCCATGTAGGGTAAAACCTGACTGTCTTTTTTTAAAAATAACAATGATTCAATGAACAAATGTACTTTGCAAAAGAGATACTTTCAAGGTTCATCAAAATATTTTTTGCTAGTTGGAATGACAATGCACAGGTTAAATCCTACTGGAGCTGTCCTTGAATTTCCAACGCACAAAACTAAAATAAAAAAAAGAAGAAGAATAAGCCAGGAGTGTGTTCCAGTAACATTGTTAGCCAGCTGTGGCTGCAGATTTCCCAAAGCCATAGTTCTCTCAAACACTCACAAATATCATTAAGTGATTTGAACTTGTTAGGATGATGTGAACATAAATGAATCATGGTCTTGGGCACAATAAGCAAGGTAACAGGCAGTACATTCAATGTCTTACATTTTATATATATATATATATATATATATATGTGTGTGTGTGTGTGTGTGTGTGTGTACATACAGTATACATATAAAGGGATAATTCACAAAAATTATGTAACTAATTACTCACCCTCATATCTTTACTCATATCTGAACCTACAACACCTTCATTCATCTTCAGAACACTTGGGTAACACTTTATAATAACTACACAATATGAATGATTAGTTAAGCATTAGTAAGCATTTATTTCATCCTTTATAAACCATTGTTATGCGTCAGTAAACAGTTTACAAGTGCATCTATAAACGCCTTGTT
>JAUMHQ010000045.1:3224174-3235308 GCA_032361165.1 Enteromius paludinosus | reverse complement strand
TATATATTAGAAGCTGTCCTTTAGTATTCATTTACAAACCTGTACACCACACATGGATAATAACTGACCACGAACAGGAAATAGAGCTGACTTGCGGCATTTTTTATACGTTAATATCTTGTGTCTTGCTGTTTTTTGAACAATAACAAATTCAGTTGTAACGCAAGCATTACTGAATATGCACCGAGTAAAATATTACTGAAACTTGATTAGTAATGCCTTACACTACTGCGTTACAGCTAAAAGTAATTTATTACTGTAATGCATTACTTTTGTAACGCGTTACTCCCAACACTGCTGACCTGAATAAGATATTTAACATAAAAGACGTTTACATACAGCTTCAAAAGTTCACCTAGGCTTGATTACCTGGATGATCCATAAATGTTCTTTTTTGTTTTGTTTTCTTCTTATACATTTTTACATTTGAAAATAATAAAGGTTGGTACATCTTTCTTATTTTGCTTTAAAAAAATAATCATACGAATATGTATGAATTGGCTCATGGCAAAAAAAAGTTATTTATTTACAAGTTTGTGCATTAAAATGCCTATGGCCAAATCACGGCCCTGCTTTAATAATGGGTGGATAAATTAGCCCCCATATGTAGGCTACAAAACACTGAATAATCCATAACCACAGGATATATGTGTCCTGTAGGGATATGACAGCTCATATGACTTCTCTCTGCTATCACGCTGAACTACATCTGCATTCTGTCATTTGTCTCTGTCTTTTGTAATCTGCAGCAAAACGCATAACCTTGTCAAGAAAATATTACATCGTGATACTTTGGTTTTTAATAAGCTTGTATGTTAATTGCACTATTATCACAGATTAGATTATAAATATTTGATGTGTTCATTAAGGCATTATATGTGCCCCTATGCAAGCTTCTACATTGAAGTCGCATTAATAATTGAAATAAACCGTCAGTAGTTTGCACGTATGACCTAGACACCCATCTGAATATATTATTCATACATCAAACATATTTGTGTCTGATTATGCAGGAGGGAAAACTCAAAGGGTGCAGTTGACTCAAATCCACTGTTTGAAGTCCTAGTATATAGGAATCAAATATAAAAGATTTTCTGCAGCTGTGTCTTATGCTTGTCTTTTTAATAGAATAGAGTGCTTTTGAATACTTCATGATTAGTATCTGAGGCTGCTATCTAGCTCAGCACAACTTTAACATCTTTCAGACATCTATTTCATGAATTATTCTTCAAACATAAGTTGCACTGATGAAAAAAAAATACTGACTGTCATTAATGTCCCAACAAAAACAACTTCAAGCCCCTTATGTTAAATGATTAGTTAACGTAATAAATCAGATAGCATTTTGTTTGTTCTCTGGTGGAAATTTTAATTGAGCCAGCAGTTACACAAGTACGTGTCTGTGTGTGTGTGCATCTATGTGATGTATCCAATTTGTTAATTAATTATTTAATTAAGGATTAGAGGGGAAGCTCTAGTGGAGATATTTTATATCTTACGGGATACCGCAGAGAGTATGATTATCGCACTGATAGCTGTTATTGACTCTAGAACCTCATAACACAGACAGCAATACATCAAGTGAATAATGTATTCTCCTCTGTTCCATTAAAGTGTTGAATTTTCTTCCAAGCGATTATATATCTAAGTTAGGGGCAAAGCTTAGACAGCTATGAAATATAGATCTCATGGATTGATTTTAAAAGATCACAAATGCTCACTTCTGCAAAATTAAAGCAAGATGGGCAAATTAATATTTGAAACCTTCCTGCCACTAATGATTGTAAAAATGAAACAAAACTGTGTTCCTGTTTCAGTTGTCACTAACCTATGAAAAATTTTAATTCAAATTAATAAACATATTACTGAACAAATAATAACCACAAATATAGCCTGCGCTGTGCCTATATCAATATAAGTGATAATTATAAATTATTACTATTTTTCATTAAACTGTAAAATTCCCAAAATATTGTATGTGTATAAAAAGTTAATATATATATATAACATAATTGTAATTAAAAAGGTTTTACAAAACCTTTTTTTTATTTGCCATCAATTTTTAAAACTGTAATATAAGGATGAGATCGGCTTTATATCATGATTTGAAGTAAACATACAATTTCATGTTCTCGTTTGCATTATGATGGGCCATGAAGTGTACAGTAAATAAGCTCATTGTAAACAAGTGCATTCCTCTTAACATGTTGCTTACAAAACACACATCTAGAGTAGTATATTGAAAAATATATTGCAATACATTTTTTAAATTTCTGTGTATGGAAAACTTGTGCTGATTTTTTCCATATAGTGCAAGCGTGCCAAGAAAATATCGCCCACACCTTCACACCCTACTCCACCAGCAGCAGCCTGAGCTATTGATACAAGACAGATCTGTGCTCTGCTGCTGTAGCTCCTCTGCTTCCAGCTTTGACATGCTGTGTGTTCGGGGATGCTCTTCTGCACACCTCAGTTGCAACGAGCAGTTATTTGACTTATTGTTGCATTTCTGTCAGCTCAAACCAGTCTGGCCTTTTCCTCTGACCTCTGGCATCAACAAGGCATTTTCACCCACATAACCATGGCTCGCTGGATTTTCTTTTTTGAACCAGTATTCGGTATTTGTAAAACAAAAATTTGTCAACAATTGTAATATATTAAGACAATATATAGTTCTATTTACTTATATATTAAATAGTTTTAGATATTGATAATTAAGTATATAGAACTTTTTTTTTTTCAAAAGGGTTAAGGTCAGTAGGGTTCAAAATGTTATTGGTGGTTAAATTTAATTTAATTTAATGTTTTAAGAAAGATATTCAGACTTGAAATTACATGAAGGTGAGCAAAAGATGACAATTTGTTATTTATTTATTTATTCTTGAACTATAACGTTGTTATGTTCAGCTGGAGATGCCAGTCTGCTGATGGCACTCCAGCTCCAGCAAACTGTTTTATGTCTGTTTTCACCTGTTGGACTAATTATCAATGACCTTACATGTATGTCTCCGCCCCTCTTGTTTGTTGTCAAGGTGTTTCATTGTTTCTCTACCTTATGTCACATGTATAAATACCTCAGATATCCTTTTGTTAGTCGCTCGTCAATGTTTGGATGTACCGTGCGTTTTCCCCGTTGTCGTGCCACCCGTGTTTTCCTGTGTTCCCTCCGTGTTTCTCTGCCTTCCTGGATCTAGACCCAAGCCTGCCCTCGGACTCTCGCTCTAGCCTCGCCCCCTGGACTCTATTTGCTTCATCGCCCATGCAGTAAGTAGGAAAAGACCCATTTATTTATTATTTACAGAATTTGTGACTCTGAAGTACAAAACCATGGTCAAAATTAAAAGACATTTATTTTATGACAAAAAAAACATTGCGTAAAGATCATGTTCTATGAAGATATTTTAAATCGTAAAAATAATAAAATGTACTTTTTGATTAGTAATATGCATTTCTAAGAATTTTCTCAGTATTTGTTTTTTTCTTATCAGATTCCAGATCTCATGGAAATCTAATGGAAAGCTTAATTAACCAGCTTTCAGATGATGTATAAATCTCAATTTCGAAAAATAGACACTTGTGACTGGTCCAGGGTCACATTTGTCATATTTGTCTGCATCTTTTTTGTGTGGTTTTAATATAGCCACCTGTCCCCTGTGCATTCCTCTTTTCAGGTGCCATATAGTCAACATAAAAAGGCATGCGATGTAGGTGCATATATATCTCAAAGCCATATCCCCTTAGGGTTTACAGTTTCTTTTTGAGAGGTCTCGCTGTCTGGATTCACACATCAGAGTGAGAAATGTTTTTCCACATATCTGTTGACCTTCCTGATTTACATTATGGTCCGATGAGACCGAGCGCCCGGGGGTGGCGGCAGTATGGAAAACACAGCACTAATGATCTATTTGTTTTCGTCTGGAGATGTGGACACACTCCTCGCCCCTCTGCGAAGAGCTTTCTTTGATGAACCGATTGCCCGTGAGATGCCCATAATGAGCTCCGTGGTCACTCCATGAAGCAAGTGATTTAATTCTCTATTAATGAACATTTTCTCAGGGATGAGAACAAAGTAAATTATAATGCATAGGCAGCACTATGTCTCTTTTGTGTGTATGACGAAAGGTGTAATGGAGGAGGTTGCTGCCTCATGACATTTTTTCCCCATTCTACAATGCATGAGGAAATGAGGACATGGGGGAAGGGAAGTACTACAAAGTTTCAAAAACTTTGATTCACTTTGTTTTTTAACATTATCCTGCTTGTTAAAAGTAGCAAGAATAAAAGATAAATAATTCAAACCACAATGGATCGGATTTTTGTCATCAGCGGACCAGCAGTTAAATAATTGAATAATGTGTTAATAATAATATTGGCTGCAGTTGCCCCCTACAGTATAGTGTAAAGCATCTGAGAAAACCGGGTTCTGTTTTCCAAATACAGGTCAGTGCTATAAATACTTCATTTTTCATTAGAATTTTAATTAGCTCAAAGCAGTTTGGGGAGTAACTAAAGAAAATTAGCAACACTAGTAACGTACACAACTCCTGTAGTGTGACAGCAACTTAAAACAACGATGTTTTCCTTGAAAGCTAATAGGCATGGCCACTTAAAGTTATATATTAATATTTAGGTATAAGTACTTCTGTTCATAAGAGTGTTTTCGACTCTATGAGCCATGTACTCAACCTTGTAGTGTATGAATTATATAAGGTTTTCTTGTCATTCATACAGTAAATGAAGTCTGACAGCCCCTTCGCAGTTAAAAGGTTTATGCCGTTCCAAACACCTAAAAGCTTTATTCGTTTTCTGAATGCAATTTAAGATATGTTGGATGAAAACCAGGAGGCTTGAGTGTCCCATTGACTGCCAAGTAAGGAACAATGTCAAGGTGCAGAAAAGTAGGAAAGACGTCACCAGACGTCATCAGTGCTCCATCTGCCAAAAGTGGTTCAACCGTAATATTATGAATCTATGAGAATACTTTTTGTACGGCTAGAAAACAAAAATAACTGTCTGGTGGAAGCACATTACGTACGTAGTTCTGTGTTAGAAGCAAAGGAAAAAATTGGACCAAATAAAGCGAAGGTTTGTACAAAATAAAGCGTAAATACACATTCAAAACATATCTTTGCATTGTGTTTAGCACAGAACTGCTATGTGCATCCAGAAGATGCTCCCCAAAATGGCGCTGTGGTGATATTACGATGCCGAAACGTTGAATACTTTTGTTTTCTTTCCGTACAAAAAGTTCTCATAGTTTCAAAACCACATTTCGAACCACTATTGGCAGAAGGGTTATTCAGATGCCATCTTTTCTGCTTTTCTGCACCGTGACAGTGTTATTGTTTGGCAGTCGATGGGACAGTCACAAGCCTCCCGGTTTCCAGCAAAAATATCTTAAATTGTGTTCTGAAGACACGGTTTGGAATGACATGGGGGTAAGAGATTAATGGCAAAATGTTTATTTTCATTTCACTATTTATGCTACAGAACATCACAGAAGCATAAGGCTATGTTGCTGTGTTTTTATGAAGCTGCCAGCATCTGTTTTACATTATAATCATAAAAAATTGAGTAAACTACAGTATGTTTTCAAAAAGGTCCTTAGCACTTTTTTAAATGCACCACTGCAGCTCAGAGCACATTTTCAAGTAAAAAAAAAAAAAATTCAACTTTTCTGAAAAAAAAAAAAACCCACCCAACTACCCAACTTCAAGCGCCTTTTTGACAGCTGACCAATGACAAGCGAGTATCGAGACCCAAGATGACAAGAAAAATGGAGAAAGTTCTGGTAGATAGACTTATTGTACTAGTTTTGAAGCACGTATATAAGTCAAGAACTTATTAACATTATAATATGAAGTGAAGTGACTAGTGGCCAGGTATGGTGACCCATACTTGGAATATGTGCTCTGCATTTAACCCATCCAACGTGCACACACACAGCAGTGAGAAGTGATCAACCACGCACACACGCACCATGAACACACACCCAGAACAGTGGACAGCCAGTGCTGTGGCGCCCAGGGAGCAGTTGGGGGAACGGTGCCTTGCTCAAGGGTCTCACCTCAGTCATGGTATTGAAGGTGGACAGAGGGCATGGTTATTCACTAACTGCTGGACCTGGGACTCGAACCCATGACCATTAGGTTACAAGCCCAGCTCCCTATCCATTTTGCCACAAACTGTGCATCATCCACCAAGAGTTTCTGAACTAAATTGTTGTTAGCACCATATTGTTTCCTTCCCCGTATAATGTCACTAACCCACAAACGTTGTTGTGAACCGACATTCTCCTCCCTGTAAACTTCAAAAGCCAATGCAAGACCCAACTTCCTCTTTCTTGACATTTCTGCAGCACGCAGCAGTAGGCTACTGCTGCAACTGTTGCTATAGCATGTTTTGTTCATCATAATCATAAACACAAATTGAGTTGTCAGAAGCAAAAAGCCAAAGCTAGGCTATAAGCAAACAACATCACGGTCACATGACCTCAGCATCACCCACAACTAATGTCTTATTTTAATTCTACAAGTTGCGAAGTTTGGATTAGAATAGTTTGCAAGAGCACAAATATTAATAAGCACGGTGACTAGAAGTGTTCTTGTTTGGTGTGATGTTTAACTTCCCTTTTAGCCATTTTAGAAAACAAAGATCTCTTGAGTGTGTCTCAACTGCAGACCTTATTTCTGGCATTCAACCAACAACCCAATTCAAAAAACCTATTGACTGCAAGATGATGGAGCCAGAGGCGCTAAAATGCTACCTCGATAAAACAGCTCAAAGACATGATTGCTTCAGCAATTCAGTTGATGTTTGCTTGTTTTACCACTATCAGAGATGTTTATGATAGGTTTTAGTGTTTTGGTTGTACATAATTTTCAGCACGATAGAGAACTAGAATTCATTTTCAAAACTGACGTGATACGACCATAATAAACCAATGCCAGATTGACTTAAGTACATTAGTTTACATTAATACATTAACAACATTAGTAACAATATACACTCTCAGGAAAAAAGGGTACAAAAGCTGTCACTAAGGCAGTTTTCAAAAAGTACATCTTTGTACCTAAAAGACTTAATTGAGAGCTAATAAGCTTTCAATAGTCCTAAAATTAATGTCATGATTAATTTTTAGGTCCTGCCAGTACGTAAATGTTTGTATATTTAAATGCTGAAAATACATCAGTATTGTAAGTTTTCGTACCTGTAAATACGTGAGTAAATGTAAGTTTTGTAGAACCACACTTTATATAAAATATCACGAGATCACAATGAGGCTGAATCATTATGAATGAGGCCTTAATGCAATGAAAGTAAAAATGTTAATGCAATGGTACTGTATGTGTCTCTTGGAGTAATGCTTCTTTACAGTGTCTATTGATCAGCGGACTTGTTCTCAGGAAACAAGGCCTGAGATGTGATTTTGTAATGAATCATGACAGTCAGATTATTTTGTTGTGACCTGGTTTCCCTGCATGTTAATTTTGATGCTTGGCACACGCAGGAGAGGCGAGGGAATTTCAAAGATAACGGTCTCATTACGCTGATATGATGTGTTTAAAGAGCTGTGCTAACAAAGCTATGGCACCTAATGAGCCTTTTACACACACACACACACACTCAACATCGGAGCGTATTGATCTCTGTTCACCGTGTGAGATTGCATAGTAAGTAGGCCACTGCATGTGTTGTGCAAGAAGGCGATATTCTGCAATTTAATATAAAATTCATATTCCAAGTTCAGTGTTCAAACTCAGTCCCTCCAACATAATTTTGACTCATTTTCTGTGTTAACAAAAGCAGAGATTACGGTGAGGCGTACAGGGAAGTGTACAGGGCCAATTTTTGGAGGATTTTAAAGCATGTAAAGCTTATGACTTTATAAAAGCACTTAAATGAATTCATGTGTTAAAGCTTGTGTATTGCTTTGTTACAGAAATGAATGAATTCCTAGGAAGCGATTTTATTTAATGTATAATTACATATATGTATTTTTCACGTTATGAAATGGTCCCATTCACAGGAAATTCAAAGGAAGGATATCAGTAATTTATTCTGAATTATGCAAAAGTATGCAACATTATGCAAAAAGATTCTGTTGATTGAGCATAACTTGTACCCAGAATATTCCTTTAGTATGGTGATTAGAATTTGTATACTTTCTGAAGAAAATATACAGTACTTGGTGTTTGTCAATGCAAAAGCCTGCAGAATGTTGTCCAGAGTTTTTATTTTTTATTCTAAGTGCCATGTGCTTCCCATTCCTAACTCCTCCCCTTTTGTTACCCGATTATCAGTTCATTTTCTCCACCTGTTGCTTCCTTTTTATGCTGTTCCAAAGTCTTGGTGTGTCCAACTCCCCGCCTTGTCGTGTTCTCAGCCCTTTTCCTCCTAAGGTGTAGTTTTGGTTTGCATCTTGTTTAGTATCTCGAAGAAAGTACAAGTGCATCTCTGCATTTGAGTCCTCAGTTCCCCGCATCATTCTCAGCATCATAAGTATAACTTTAAACTGTGACTTTTGGCCAGAGTGCAAATCCATAATAACGCATCCTCTAGTGAAAGAATCCATCCTTTACTGTCCTCTCGTGATAAAATCCACCCACATAATTGTTTAGATCTCTTTTAGCTTTTCATATTACTTAGTCATGAGAATAATCGAAACATCTTTTTGACTGGACAGAGGACTCGCATTTTAACCAGAAACAGGTCTAAATATTTAAGTGAAAGTAAATTAAAGTAATATGTTTATTACATTTATATGTTGAATAAGTCACATCTGCTTAAATCTGTTATTTTTAGCTTCATAGATTAATAGTTTTTTGGGCCACCACTGTAACATTTATGTCTGTTTAGTTCTGTTTAAAGTCTGTGTTTTTGTATTCTTAGTTTAGTTTTATTTTCATTGTGTAAATTTCAGTCTTCCTTGTCCTAGTTCCTGCTTGCCCTTATATGGTCTTTCCTGTGTTAGATGTAATTATTAGTTGATTCCCGTCCACCTGTGTTTCCCCAGCTGTGTCTTGTCTAGTGATTAGTCTTCTGTGTATAAAACCCATGTCTTTTGAGTTCAGTCTGGTCCGTCAACGTTTATGTTTGGTGCTTGTTTATACTCTGTTAAAGTTTTGGATTTATTATTAAAAGAATTGTATGATTATTGAAGTCCGGTGCTCTCCTTCTCCATACACCAGACGTTACAACCACCCAATTATCTTGAAATTAGTTAGAGCAACTTATTTTAGTAATTAACTTAAAAATGAGTATTTATGCTATTGTTAGGTTCCTCACAATGTTGGACATAATTTAATTTGAAGTGAATTAAAAAAAAAAATATATA
This sequence comes from Enteromius paludinosus, assembly GCA_032361165.1. NCBI lineage: Eukaryota > Metazoa > Chordata > Actinopteri > Cypriniformes > Cyprinidae > Enteromius > Enteromius paludinosus. The sequence goes on along the minus strand of JAUMHQ010000045.1, from coordinate 3,225,971 downwards.
AATATTAATTAAAATGGTTGTGCAATTTTATCTGTTGAGCCAAGACATTTATTTGTAGTCTATATACTGTAGGTTCTATCTTTTTTTTTTAAAAGTAATTGTGATATTAAGTCACAATCACGTGATATAAAGTCAGAATTGCGAGATATGAAGTCACAATTGCATAATATGAAGTCACAATTGGGAGATATAAACAGTGGTGTAAAGTATTTGAGTAAATAGACTTCGTTACTGTACTTAAGTATTTAAAAAAAATTTTTTTTGGCTATTTTGTACTTGTACTGAGTATCAAAAATATAAGCAACTTTTACTCTCTACTCGACTACATTTTTTATTTAATATACGGTTTACTCCACGAAAATTTAACGGACACTTAAATATGATCAGAAACAATTTCCTCTTAACTTAGTAATCACTTACTCAGTCTTTGGAGTTATTACAAAGCTATTCATTTCACAAGATGTTAATTGATGGACTGGAGTTGTGTGGATTACTTATGGATTATTGTGATGTATGTATCGGGTGTTTTGACTCCCATTCTGACGGCACCCATTCACTGCAGAGGATCCAAGTGATGTTGTGTGAACAATATTGCTTACTATAGCTAAAAATCAGTGCTGCATAATTTGACTGAGGTATTTCGGCGCTCAGAATTAATTTATGAAATTTGCCCCAAAGGCTTCAGAATGCAAGACGATTCAGAGCTGTGCTGTAAGACTTAACTGTTCAGAGCTTTGAAATCTGCAGAGATCTGATAATGGTCCACTGTGCTAACGTAGGCTCAGTCATTTTTACAGAACAGACAGCGCCAAATGTCTTTAAAAAAGCCCTTTAGTTAACTTTGAAGCATTACACGTGTGCTGAATCTGTGTCTTTGTTCATGTGAAGTTTAGAACAGAAGTCTCGTTCAGAAGCCAGCGAACAAAGTAACATCCCTGCAGCAATTTCCTAACCTATAAACGCGAATAAGAAGCTATAAAACCGCAATTCCTGTGAGACTCTGCGGGGGAAAACAATACTCTGTAATACGCAGAAACAATATGAATTGCTGTCTGTTCTGCAGCATGCAAACTATGCAGATCTAAACCTGTGTGCAATGAGAACGCTCCTTCCAATTATAAGCGTGTCTCACAGATGTCCATGATGTTTGTGGCTCAGTGCGCTGGGAACACCTGATGTAGGGTTTAGAAATTGTTACCATACATCATTACCATTTCTCTGGAGAGCAAGGATGTGTATTAGCAATTTTCACTTTAACCACGTATATTTCAAATGTCTCAGACGGGAGCAATTATGCACAAAAGGTGGTGTCAGTGCTTTTTATAAATCCTAAGTGCTTCTTTTGTGTACATTTTACAGCTCCTGTTCTACATTTTAGTCTTGTAATCAAACACTGCATGAAAAAGAAACCCACATTGGGCCCAAACTGCATTGCATTCCTGGAGGAAGATTACACGTCTTGTTACAGAGAGAGCCTGGCACTCAGACTGCCGCAGACAAACATCAGTCAGACCAAAATGATGTCCCATCATCATCTGCTCCATCCTGGAGCTGTGTCATCCTGTCCGTCGCAGGCCCTCCGTTCTCGCCACCCTGTCCGAAAAGCGCTGAAGTGAAGCGAATTGCTGTCACAACTTGTACCGGCCATTTCATCATTCTTCAAAGAGGTGTGAAACATGGAGTGATTTCACTTTGCAGAATTGACGATGAGGACGTCTCTTGGCGAGAAGGCATTTCAGGTGTCGCTGTCTGAGGGTGCAGGCATTAGAGTGTCCAAAATGATGAAACGGCAATGTA
>JAUMHQ010000045.1:3168117-3180074 GCA_032361165.1 Enteromius paludinosus | reverse complement strand
GCCGGGCTCCCTGCCTGTCCCCCGGACAGTTCGCCAAACAAGCAATTATATCGCAGAGGAAATGGGAACTAGTGAAACAATGTTAATATCCTGGGAAATTTGAAAACTGATGCTTTTACAGAGATGTATTTGAGAGACGAGGAGCTCCAGATTGAAGCCTGTGTAACTACAGTTCGACAAAATCTGGGTAAAAGGAAGTTGAAATGACACAGTTCCATCAACAAATGTGTTTTTAAATCATATTTGCAAACCCTTTTTTGTGGTTTAGGGTTGGATTTGGTGTAGTTGGGCATATCTTTAACATGATTTTACTTTTAGCAACAGTCCCCGGATATTTCAATTCTGAACCATCGCAAAACCTTTAAAAATGTCATTAAAAATGTATCAGGGATGACGTATTGAATCTGTGTTTTAGCGCCGTTGCAGTTTCTCTTTGAAAGCACAGCAAAACATGCAGTAAGGCATGTAAAAGCGGTGTTGCACAAAAAGTGCACAGAGGTACATATTTTCATTTCAGACCAGGTTGGCAGCAATGCTAATCTATATTACTGCATTTGCAGTTTCCTGTCTGACACTTTCATTTTTAGCCATCTTTTTCTCAGCTCTCATTCTTGATTAACTAGCGGTACACAAGAGGAAATGACTGTGCACACATTAGGATGTAAATTGTGAGATGTATGAAAGTTAAAGCATCTGAAAAATTTTTAGAAATTTCCCAAACGATGATGCTTGCTTATTGTATTATGCATGTAGGTTTTACGAGAATACTTTGTGCTGTCATTTTAAAGCAACAAGGTAATGAGGACTGACTCTAGCGTGACGCGTTTTGTCTCATGTCAAAGACATCTAGGTGGCCTTTACATAATTGTTTGCTAATGTTAAAAACGGAGTCATCCGTTTTAGCAAATGAACTCTTCAGATATTTATTCAAAGAGATGCATGTAAGTTTCCTTGTGCAAGGTCACATCAAGTGCTTTGTTCCTATCCACGCTGGAAACATCACTACATATAGTACAAAGTGTGCTGCAGGGTCTAAAACCCACACACTACCGACTGCACCTTATACAGTAATACAAACACTCCACATGAAGTCAACAAAATATCAACATTTTGCTTTATAATACATATGTGTGGTCTTGGTGCATACAAAATTATCATTACATGTTTGTCATTTTTATTTTTAGCTGAATGTACTAACTAGGCAGAAAAAAAAGATTTTTAAAGATTGTCTGTATTTTATATATATTTATATAGGCCTGTGTGTGTATACCCTGTGTAATTTGTGCCTATTTCAATTTTTGTTTTTCTGAACATTTTAGCTGACACTGCACAAAGTTAATGTTGTGTCCAATCATTGACTTATCCTATCATTTTGCCACAAAAATCTGCTTAGCATTTAGTTTATGGAGAATAATTAATTAACAAATTTCCCCCTAAAACCGAGGCATGTAAGTAAACTGGAGTTAAAACTTGTAAATGTTATGTTTAGGACTGATGTTGAAAAGAAAAGTATGCCAGTGAAAGCTTGTCATCTAAGGACCTCTGTGTAACTTGATGCACAGGGATTAAATATCCTGACGCCCAAGCATTAAATATCCTGTTTCGCAATGCATTGTATCAGAGATAAAAAAAAAAAAAAAGTGTATCAGATGCTGTTTTGTGTTGACTGTATGTAGTGGTCTGCTGTAAAATGAAAGCTCTGGTGTCCTTTCAGTTCTTTTTCAGACATGACTACAGTAGCAGTGTGAATGTGATGTACAGTACGTCCACACATTAAAACATTTATTTCAATAAAGCCTTAATCATCATGCTCTCTACACACCTACACTCATGCAATATTCCAGCTTTTTAGTTTAAGGATGCAAACATGAGCATAAATGTGATGCAAACCCAGTCTTTCTCCAATAATCTTTCTAATCATAACCTGTTGCGTGTTAAACAGGTGCAGTGAAGCAAACAAATATTAATTGCTTGCAACAAATTTGAATATGAACATGGAGAAGCTTGCTGTTCATGATATACAGTACATCTTAAGTTATACTAACGCACTCGTAAATGTAATTTATGACTATAAATGCATTCTGTTGCACCTTCAAGTACAATTTGCAATATGTTTTGGCATTTTTCCATACCCAAAAGCTGCAGCAAATATTTAGTATATATTTGAAATGTATTTTGTCTATATATCCATAATTGTCATAGCAAGTGAACTCTCAAGAAACAAAAACAGAAGTGAAACCGTTGACTTGAATGGGGCTTTCTGTTGTGTTAAAGTGACATGTCTCAGAAGACAATACATTGTCTTCCTCAGTAAAAATCCCTATGCCTTGGGAACATTTTTTACCATTTTTCTTGGATTTCTGCAAAAATCTGATTTCTTATGAACCACAGGCAAATGTCCCTGTAACTCCAGGGATTCTCTAACTATTTGTTTTTGTTGTTGCCTGTGCTAAAAACAGGCTCTGGCAGTGTTTCGGGGCCAAGGATTTGCTAGGGATTGCACAGAATTTGCTATAGGGCCCCCTCAAAATCACTCATAGTGGTGGGTGGCCCTCAGTTGGGACATTATGCACTTCTTTCTCTCCAGTTCCTGGTTGTGGGTAACGCATTACAAGTAACACAAGCCACACAATCTAATATTTTTTTTACATTTACAGTTACTTTTCCAAATAATTAATGCCAGTTTCTTAGTTTTGCGATTTATTGGCAGACATCTCTCTTCTCCCCATTTTGAGAGGAATCGGTAAATGATAGGAACATGCATTTACTCATCACACTTTAGTGTTCCTCAGAAATGTGAACACAGTGAAATGCAAACTCAAAATATGACGCATATCTGCAATAATGAAATGTTAACACAAACATCCTGTATGTATTTACTCATTGCTGCTGACCTTGATGATCCAATTCAACAATAGCAAACTAGCCTACTAATAGCAAAAAATGAATATTTGTTTCTTTGTGTGTGTGAACTTTCAATGTTGAATGTCCTTCTCTTGCATGTTGTTCACGCACTGCAGAATTGCAGCACAGCTGAAAGGTTTGACCTTCCTTCAGCTTTCTTCATTTCACTTTTGATGTGAAAAGGCTTTTACAGGCCCAGGCCAGATAGTAAAAAAAAAATAACATTACGTTTCTTTTTTTTTTTTTTTTCAGAAAAAGTAACAAAATGACACAATTAGTTGCTTTTTTAGGAAGTAAGGCAATTCGTACATATTTTACGAGGTGGCTAATTCATACAAATTCGTGCGACCTCACAAATGTTTTGCTAAAGCGTACGTATTGTACGAGTTGCCTATTTGCATGAATTTGTACAATTGACCTATACACCTAACCCAGCCCCTAAACCTACCCGTCACTGGGGTTTAGACAAAATCGTACGAGTTAGCACAAATTTTCCACCTCTTACATATACGTCTGAATTGGTCGTGAGACTGTGTTGAGAGTGGCACAATCCTGTAATGATTTTCCCCAACCCTAGTGTCCGACAGTAGTGAATAAAAACCTTAAAATACCCTTGAGCTAACACAATGAGATTTTGCCTTGTATGAAAGATGCATTTGAAAAATCTTCCCTAATAATTCCCTAATCTTCCCTTTTTTTGCGTTGCGTGTTCCTTCGGAGAGCAAACGCCTATTCTCTAGCTTAGCATATAAATGGTTATTAAAAGCTCTCTTGACTGGCTACAACAAGACATCACTTGACACTTACTACAAAGATACTAACACTTGGAAGGTTTTCTGAAACTATATTGTGGTAAACAAAAAAAGTGTATTCTGGTTACTTTCAGATGCCTGTTGAACATTGAATACAATTTTACTGTAAGGACTTGAAACGTACTGTAATACAAAAAAAAAACAAAAAACTTGGCACTATTTAAATAGTCTTTTCAGCATGTCGAAAGTGTCATACAATGGCAATTTAGATAACCAATTTCCTAAAATACACCGAAAAATATATTAAAGATGGAAAAAGCAATAACACTTGCAAACAAGGTGTGCATATCAAGAAAGCACAGCCATTGTTTGTCGGCTAAACATAAACACAAAGCTTGTACACAAGAGATCTGATGCAAAAGTCAGCATTTGCTTATCTGTCCGTGAACTTTCCAGTCTGATTTGCATCTCTGCATCTACACAGCCGTGCTATAGCTGCTTTCATAGATAGAAACACCATTGCGCCTGTCTAAGCGAGTTAGCGTCACCCCAAAAACTTCCTCTTTCATTGTGGTTTTGTGATACGAAATGTATGACGCCAAAACAAGACAGTATAAAAAGAGTTGTGAGAACAGCCCGCCCTTATTAACTGAAAAAAACGAAGCACAACAGCAAGCCAACACATATCAGTATCAGAAAAGTTTTTAAGATGCCAACTATATTATCATCTGCAGCTGAAATAAAGACCATGAACAAGGAAGAAAAACCAGACAGTGCCCGGTAAGTGTTGTTTATTGTTGTAGTTACACTTGAAATATGATCTATGTATCATGGAACTGGTGCTTTTGTCCTACAAATTTAACTGAACCAAATTTCCCTCCTCAGGAGACTAGACAAGTGGCGCTTTCTTCGCCCGTTGACAGACAAGTAAGCTACTCTCATTTTAAATGTTCTCTCATGATACAACTATTGTGTTTTTGTATTTGAACATCTACTGATTATCCATTTGTTCAAACAGACTGAACCCGAGTGAGACTCTGCTGTGGTCCCAGTCATTGGAAAACCTTCTTGGATCCAAATGTAAGTGGCTCACAAACGTATTACGCTAACGTATTACTTATTGAGCTGGACATTATGCACACGTGTGAATGAAGTACTGTATTCATAAATACATGTTATCACAGGTTGTATTTACTAATACAAAAGTCACATCATTCGTAATCTCTCATAATCTCTTCATTTCCATTGCGGTCGTAGTTTATGTTTTGGAGGTCAGGGCAAAAATGTAAAAACAAAGCCTACACTGTTGTCTAGATGGTTAGATAGCTGGGTCAAGCCACTGACCTGAACAAGTGGTATATGTATGCAAAAGAGTAGAGAAAAGCAGCTTCTGTTTGGACATGTAAACCGCACATTAAAATGTAAATAATACGAAAAATTCAATGTAATAATCCAAAAATATACTTGTTACAACAGATGTTGAAATTAATTATGTTTATCAAAGAATCCTTTAATAAAAAAAAGAATATGATATGATAATAAGAAGAAATGTTCCTTAAGCAGCAACTCAGGGGGATCATGTGACTAATGACTTAAAAGCCTAAGTAAAATGCAACTTTGTATATATATATATATATATATATATATATTTTTTTTTTTTTTTTTATTAAGATAATATTTTACAATTATTACTTTTACTGTATTTTTATATAAAATAAATGCAGCTTTTTTTATCAACAAACCTCAAGATTTGCTCAATGGTTGCTTTTGCTGCTTTCAATTTGTGTTCTAAAGATCTCATTTGCATACATACATTTATTGGTTTGGATCTCTTAACTTTTACAAATATCTACATACATAGTGAGTGAGCACAAAAATATCTCAAAGCATGGAATAAATTTGAAAATCAAGATGATTTATTATAAATATCAAGCACGTTTACACCATTTGGTTATTTTATCATCAGAAAAGCAAATTTTTTGTAGCTGCCACTTCATATTGTTATATTGCAGAAGAAGTGTTTGGATTTAAGTGTCCAGCGGCTGCCACATTGACGTAAAACAGATGCATTCACATTGAGCAACAGACTAACCCTGCGGTTTTGTTCTTATAGATGGTACGGCAACGTTCCACACCTTCCTCAAATCAGAGTTCAGTGATGAGAACATTGAATTTTGGCTGGTTTGCGAAGACTTCAAAAAAATCAGGAGTTCCTCCAGGCTATCCTCAAGGGCCAGGAAGATATTTGAGCATTACATCAAAGCAGAAGCTCCCAAAGAGGTAAGAAATGTTTGAACTGAAGAAGACCTCCATTCGGTTTTATTAATCAATGATCAGCATCAATTTGACTCTCCGTCAATCTGTCCTCAGATAAACATCGACCACGTCACGAGAGAGCTTATCAAGCAGAGCGTCCAAGCTCCCACCAGAGTGTGTTTCGATGAAGCTCAGAGGATTGTCTACGGTCTTATGGAGAGGGATTCTTATCCCAGGTTTCTCCGCTCGGACATTTACAGATCGCTTCAGGAATCAGTCTCGCAACGGATTAAGGTCTGAGAACAACTTGAACGAAAGACTTTAGGACTCCAAACACATCTGTGAGACTGCTGGAGCTTTGGACAAGATGGCCGTGGAGTAATCAGGCTTTGCTGAGTTTCAGGGCTGGACTTGGGTTGCACTGGACATTCTGATCCACAAAAAAGCTTGAATAAGCTATTGTTTATATGTACTGTATTACACTGCTCTGTTGTTCTGTGTGGCTGTGAGATATACAAAGACAAACGAGCTTTCTGTACAGCTCACCTGTGATGAACCACAGGAGATCTGAAACGTGCTGCAACCGCAGGAACACCATATGGACCTTATTTTACTTTATTACTTTGATGAGTGTCAAATATGGTTAGCATGACATGCCTTGGGAAGAATACTAATGTCATTATTTTAAAAACTAATTATTTAATATTAACTCGTTACACAATAGCAACAACAATTTCATGGACATGAAATGGTCTGCAAATGTAAATCCCACTGTTATTGTGTCCAGTGAGGAATATTCTTACAATAATTTATAACACGCCTAGCAATTTACATTTTTTTAATAAGATTTCTCAGTTGGATATTATTTCAGGAGGTCAGCAAGCAATATTAGTTTGGCTTGTGTTTCCTGGATTCGTCAACTTCTGCTCTCTAAACGGCAAATCAATGTGATGGACTTACTGTAAAAACATGTGAGATCCAGATTGTCTGGATGTTCATTTTTAAGAGCCGTTTAACTTAATAAACAAAACTGTAAATGGAAAGTAATTTGTTGTTGATGTTTTTAATTGGTGACACTTTATTTGAAGGTCTCTTAACTAGTTGCTTGCATTTTACTAGAATATTTGCCATTTATTAATAGTTAATAAGCACAGAATTATGCCTCATTCTACATACAAGAAGTGCTCCCTATACTAAAATGTGTTACCATATTTTTTATTTAGGGAGGCTGTCTAAAATATTTATTTGGAAGTCAAGATTTAAACATCTCTCCATCAGATAACGAAAAATACCAAACCAACTGACATTTATTTAAAAGGAAGTAACACTTCTGCAGCAAAACAATTTAGCAAAAAGATGGTTGTCAACGTGGTCACGTTTTAGTTTGGGGACAAATTTGCACAACTAAAGGTATAGTTCACCCAAAAAATTAGAATTCTGTCATCATTTGCTCACCCTCAGCTACCGTTGTCACCACTGACTTCCATAGTATTTTTTTTCCTATTATGGAAGTCAATGGTGACACAAAACAGCCAAAATCTCTTCCTTCGTGTTCAGCAGAACACAGAATTTCATAAGTACTTGAGGGTGAATAAATGATGACAGAATTTATGGGTGAACTACTCCTTTAAACAACTATTTATTCTGTCACGAATTACTCATTTTACCCGTAAGACCTTCCTTCGTCTTCGGAACACAACTTAAGATATTATTGGTGATATCAGAGAGCCATCTGACCCTCCATAGACAGCAACACAACTGAAGTGTATCAGTAAAATAGTCCATGTGACATCAGTGGATCAACTTCAGTTTTGCGACGATAGGAGAATACTTTTTTTTGTGCAAAGAAAACAAAACTGGAACATCATTTAGTGTGCCATTATTTTCCTGTGACTTATGTCTTCCGCAGTTTTAAATAGTATCACAACGCATAAGCAAGCTTTAACGTATTTGGCGTAATCAGCCTTGTCTCCATCCGGAGGAAAAACATGCGTGATACTCTCTAAACTAGAGGAAGACGTAAGCCTGGGGAGAAGAATGGTTGAGTATATGATGTTATTTTTGTTTTCTCTGCGCAAAAAAAGGATTCTCCTAGCGTCGCAAAACTAAAGTTGAGCCACTGATGTCACATGGACTGTTTTATTTAATGTATTTACTACATTTCTGGATCTGGGATCGTTTCAGCTGTTATGCTGTCTATGGAGGGTTAGATGGCTCTCTGATTTCATACTGTAGATAATATCTTAATTTGTGTTCTAAAGAGGTACTGAAGGTGAGTAAAATTTATTTTGGGGTGAACTAACCATTTAACTATACGACATTTGCCTCAGTTTGCTGCTTCGAGATCTAATACATATGCCTTGTGCGTACTAATAAACAGTCAATATACTGTACTAGTAATATGCATGCTAACTAGTTAATAGTGAGAAATGGTCCCTGAACTAAAGTATTACCTTAAAAGGGAAACTCCACAACAAAAATGAAAATTTTGTCGTTAATCACATGTATGGAAATAAAACAAACTTTATTCAACAATTCGAGATCATGAAATCACCCAAGCGTCATTTACTGTAGGACAGCATCGGCAACAGTGCATCTGTGTATCAATATAATATAATGATAGCAGCATGTATCAGAATTTTTGAACCATTTTGTTTTGCAATGAATACACACACATTTTTTTTTATAATGTGATGATCACAGGTGCTCAAATATTTTGGGGGACCACTGCCCAAGCAAATCAGACACTTAATGCAAAATTTTAGGGGCTTTTCTTTAAAATGAAAAAAAAGAGTATATCCTGCCTTATGTAATAAGAAGTCTAATAAACAGGTGTAGTTAAAAGAAATTCATATTGGATATCCCCTTCAGCACGCTGCTTTCTGTTTCATGACCGAAAGTGTGCAGGGGGGGGAGGGGATGGGGTAACATCACATGATGACGCCTGACTTACTGTCATCACTTCCCTATTTACACAAATAGTGTGATAGTCACCACACTCTTTTCGAATATCAGACAAACAGGAAGTTGACACACTCAGTCAGTACCCCTCGGCTAAAACAAAATATAATCACATCACACACGTACTGTCTGGTTTCTTTTTTTCCTATAATGCATGTTTGGAAAAATTTTCATTTCCTCTGTGAGAATTTTTATTCTCACAATTTTATGGCTGGTCAGGTTCTCTTTAAAAATTCTGTGTAATTTACTTACATTGTCTTTTACTGTTAACCACAATAGGCAGTTAATTATTTTATGGTGTATGACTCATTACAAAATATTTTGCATACAAATATATATGTCAGTGTCATATGATTTGTGGAAGGACTTTTTATTGAACCTTGAGAAATCTGGTATAACATCACCATTGGGCACCCTACTCGCTCGTAAGATGGTTTAACATCCAATGATCAGTAATTTATGAAATGCATAAGTAAACGTTAAAGCAACAGCATGTCCAAAGATGAATTTGTCACAGTTTCTTTAGTGTTTACTTCTGTTTCTGTTCTCCTGCCTTAGTTTCTTTCACCTATTTCATGTGTTTCCCCTTGATTGCCATATTCAGTTCACCTGTGTTCAGCTCATTATGTTCATTAGTTCCTTTCTTGCCATTGTATAAAGTCTGGCGGGTTAGCTCTTTGAGATACTGGTTACTAATGTGGGTTTGATTTTGCTTTGTTAGATTTTCTGTTGTTTGTGTTGAACTATCCTTTTTTTTTTAGCTTAAGCACTCTGTGACAGGATTCTGTCATGAAGCAAATTTCTTGCATTACAGTTCGTTTACGTAACAAAGCAATTCTGTTTCCCTTTCTCCAAGGGCCTTTCTCAGTGACTGATTATTCATGGTTCACTCATCAGCTGAACTTATAACCTTTTTGTGAAAGATGTTTAACGCCTAGGCTACACCAATGATTTTAAAGAAATTGATGTGTGATTAGTCACATTTTACACATTTTATACAGTACATACATTGATAAGATAATCACTAGCACCATGCAACAAACTTTAAAATATAATTGTTATATAATAAACTTTAAAAATTAAAAATAGTAAATGGTGTTTATTTGAAAGTGTAACAATGCAAACAGGTTTTCTGTAAGGTTTAGTTGGGTTAAGGGATAAAAAGCATTGTTTGGTCAGTGTAAAAGAAATAGAAGTCAATGAAAAGTGTGTGTGTGGTTTATGAGGACACAAATTTGTATAATGACATGGGTATGACATAGGTCTTACAATATGAAGGTGATTTACGAGGACATTTTCAGTGTCACTGTTATTCAAAAGACTTAAAAAACATACTGAATGGTGTTTTTTTGAAAATCTAAAAGTGCACACAGTTTCCTGTAAGGTGTAGGTTTAGGTGGAGGGTCTGGGTAGGGCAATACCACATACAGTTTGTACAGTAGAAAAACCATTACGCCTAAGGAGAGTCCTCATAAATCACAAAAACCAACATGTGTGTGTGTGTGTGTGTGTGTGTGTGTGTGTGTGTGTGTGTGTGTGTGTGTGTGTGTGTGTTTAGATTTAAAGACAAACCAATCCCATCTGAGAAAACACTTGTTTCACAAACTATACATGTGTTGCAAACATGTAAGAATTTGTACAATGATAAGTCATACTGAATTACACACAGTCGGGATATAATTATGTATAATGGTTCGCCCCAGCTTCACATTTGGGTTACAATCCTAATCCACATTTGGGCTGTATGAAAATACACAAATTCCCCACCAATTCACCAAAACGTAAAATAATTACAAACTGTAATGAAAAAGTGTTGTTAAAAACGCTTATAATAGCCAAGGTTCGGGATGTTTTGAAGCTGGTTTGAGTTGGTTTAAGATACACCTTCAAAACATCCCTAACCAGCATGTACTGTTTTTTTCAGCAGGGCCCCTTGAGCTTTCTCAAGTAGCAGTTTACTGGTGATGTGCGTGTATACTAATGCGTCATCATAATACAAGCACATACTGACACACTTCGTATGTTAGAGACGTCAAAGCAGAGGTTAACTGTATTCGAGTGCACACGCAAGCCACATCCTTTCATGATTTTATTCTGTTTGATCTATTGATATCACAACAGCAAATGGAGGTCGCAAGATTTGGAAAGGACAGCACATTTAAACATTTTCAGCCCTGACAAAGCCAAAGCACGCAAGCGAAATCGTTTGCACCACAAACACAATCTTTTCAGGCATCTAATTCACAGTTGCAGATCTCGGACATAGAGATTTACATCTAGATTCATACCTACTACTCTGGGAAAACCCCGAAATGGCAAAGTTCTTGAGAGGAAATCTACACTTATTGAGTGGCATTTGTTATAAAAGGCATAGATAAAGGCTGTAAACTAAAGGATCTGTTTGTTTTCCTTCAGGCTGTCTCAGAAATGCCAAGGTGGATCAGTGGGTTCAGAAGTTTGGCTGAAGTTAGCTCAATGAATGAAAGCATGACTATAACACATGGCTCCTTAAGTTGGCATTCATTAGTGTCACAATGATTTTAGACACAACACTGCCATCTACCGACAAAATTATTCGCTTGGCTGAGGATTTCGTTTTTCTAAATCAAACGTACGTTTTTCTAATCAATGTACAATATAATAAATAATAAAGAAATGGACAAGTTGGAAAGCTCCGAAGTACAGGACTATATTGAAAAAAAAAACATATCAAAGTGAAAGGATCCAAAATCAGGGATAACGGCAGCAGCAGTTTATATTGAAATATTATAAAGAGATTATCAAACAACGTATCTGTTTTTTCATCAGAGTTAATAGCAATATCTTTGGCATTACAATGGATAGAGGAAGTACAGACAAAGAGAAATGTTATATGTATAGACTCATTTAGCAACCTTATATTGTTTGACTAACATCATTAGCTATACAAGATATTGTATATGAAGCGTTACAAACCTTGTTCAGGTTAACACAATAGTCAACTTTTGTGGATCCCATCACACATAGGAGTTAAAGGGATAGTTCACCCAAAAATGAAAATTAGATGTTTATTTGCTTACCCCCAGGGCATCCAAGATGTAGGTG
>JAUMHQ010000045.1:3132117-3148703 GCA_032361165.1 Enteromius paludinosus | reverse complement strand
ACAAGATCAACACACAGCAGGACCAACAAGGACACAGAGACACTATCGTCAGGTACATAGATGCAGTCTCCAGCTGTTTAAGTAATCTACACCACTACAGAAAATCAGTGAACATCTTGTGAAGTGATAAAATGCTAAATTCTACAACTCTTAAGGACTTTTTCATAACATTTAAACATATTTCTTCTCTGATTCTTCCCTCAATTCTTACAGAAACTGTTTGTCATGTGAAATTATTTCTTTATTGAATTATACAATGGTATTAACATATGAATCTATAAAGCGTATTTGCATTGTTTATCATGCAACTGACATGCATATGAATGTTATGCGGATATGATGGTATATATGACGTTGTTGGTCATTGAATCTTCTAGGCAGTTCCACGAGGCGAAGGAAAACTTTAAGAACATGGCCCAACAGGTCAAGATCCTGAAGGCTATCATCTGCCAGTTAACTGAGATCATAAACACCAAAACAAACGCCTACAGTGATCTGAGAATGTAAGTTTCATTAGAGGCTCCTGTCTGATTCTTGCTGACTATTTGAAATGTTTCAGATAGGCTAGATTGTTTCAATGTGTCTGAACTTCAGACCACCAAATTAGGGGTCATAAATGAAACAGCCTTTATTTGTCTCCTTTTGACATTTTAAAGTGCTCCTATTATTAATGTTTGAAAATGAGTTTCATGCAGTGTGTAACCTAGCTCTAAGTGAATGAAAACATTCTGCAAAGTACATAAAACATCCTGCCTTTACATCAGCCAGAAAAAAAAAAATCTAATACACAAAGATAAAGGCTCGGTTTCATAGGCAGGGCTTAGACTAAGCCAGGATTGGGCCATAGTTCAATTAGGAGATTTAAGTCATTTTAATTAACATGCATTAGAAAAAAACATTACATTACAAAACAACATGTTATAAAAAGTCCAAAGTCTCAAAATTGACCAGTGCATTAAAACAGTGGTTTTGCCTGTACTAGTGTTTTGCTTAATACAGCATGTTGCAGTGGGACATTTTAAAGTGCTTGTCCACTGTAGTGCAGATTTTAGGGTACTGATGATGATGATTCAGGTTGTGTTTCTGTGTTTCCAGGTGTTTTTCTGTACGCTGTAAGTACTACTTTGACTCCATGCTGTCTCAGAGAGGATACATAGGGAAGATGACCTTTGATCATAAGAATGAGACTCTCTCCATATCAGTAAGACTTTGCATGATATCTTCATTGATGTAGTTGTTTTCTTAATGAACAAATAGAGACATGCAGTCTTGTTTAATGTAGATTTGTTGAATAGCCTGTTTTCAGAAAACATCCTTGGGGTCAGGATTTTACTCTACGTGCAGTAAACATGAACCGTTTAAAAGTATAGTAGTTTCTCATGATGACGGTCATCTGTCTCTTCCTCAGGTTCAGCCAGGACAGGGAGGTAAGGCCGATCTGAGTGACATACGTTCACTTTCTGGAGGAGAGCGTTCATTTTCTTCTGTGTGCTTCGTTCTGTCACTGTGGAACATAGCGGAAGCTCCGTTCCGTGCTTTAGATGCGTTCGATGTAAATATGGTAAGGAGTGTTTCTATAGATACATATTTAGATATACTCTGTAAAAAATCTGTGGTTTTAACTGTAAAATAATGTGAAAATGCTACATATTCCACTTTTTAACTTTAAAAAGGGTTTCAATCTATGATTTGGGTGATTGTCCGTTTGTACGATTACTCTCTGTCTTTACAGTAACTGTCTATTAATAATAATAGACAGTAACATTTGTACCTCCTGGAGAGTGTCCTTTTGTTGTGAAAGTGGTCTCAGAATATACCAAACGGTGGATTTGACCACCTAATGCTCCTGCTATCTCTCTGATAGATTTGTTTAGTTTTTGAAGCCTGACCTATCGGTAAGCCCCTCCCACTGAACGCAGTTGTACTGAGAGCAGAACTCGGCCATCTTTAGATTTCAGTGTCATAAGCTTTATTCGGACGGGACTAGTTTTACAGAGGGTCGTTAGAGAAAGTTTTGTTTCACAGACGTACTTGGTGATTTTAATCCCGTCCGAATGCGATGTCGGTGATATTTATTTTTACAAACGCGTTTCCTTGTGTGTTTTGACCAACGCGATATGCCGTAGATGCTCTTACCGCACCCACGTTTGATATATTTTGATATAGAAAAATATAAATAAACACAAATAAAGAGCCGAATCACGTAAACTGTTAAGACTGACTATTATAATATTATAAGATTACTCACGTTCATTCCTGCACTCAGTTACATATGTTTTAATTATCAAAATTAAACACGAGTTTACTACAAATAAAAACATAATAGTTAAAATAAAGTAACCACACATTAACATGTTTTTTTCTTTACTAGACATTTAGCTTCACCATGGTATTTGTGATTACACTTATTGTAATCCATCTGAATGACTATATCCTCATGGAAAGAATCTATATGAGGATATATGTGCATCTTTGAAACCTATATGCAGTATATAAGCGCATACATGATAATATATATGCGCATCTTTGAAACCTAACTGTGTGGGTAGCAATGCACGCATACAGTGACGCCCGGATGTACAAAACATACACGCCCACATCAGCACGGATATGTTAGCCCCGTCCGAAATGGTACATGAAGATCGCGGACGTCAGGTGATAACGATCGAAACTAGAAACTAGTTTACAAAACTAGTCCAGTCCGAATAGGGCTATAGAGAAACATTGGAAAATATCTAGCTCATATCAGTTTGATGATGTTTATGCTAAAAAAAAAAATGCAAAAATGATGTGCCTGTGGTACTTGTAACACAGGTATCCTGAGAGGATTTCACAAGGTTTTCAGACTGCAGCTATTATTGTAAGACGGTGAACAAGTGGGACAGTGAGTTTGTTTGTCTGAGGGAGCAACAGGAGCTAAGTGGAAGTGGTTTTGACACTGTGTGGGCTAGAGTCCTGCTGGAAAAGGAAATCAGTTTCTCCATAAAGCTTGCCAGCAGATGGAAGCATAAAGTGCTCCAGAATCACCTGATAGATGGCTGTATTGATTTTTTGACTTGATAAAACACAATGGACAAACCCCAGCAGATGTCACAGCACCCAAATCATCACAGACTCCTGAAACTTCACACTGGACTTCAAGCAGCTTGGCTTCTGTGTCTCTCCATACTCTTCCTCCAGGCTCCAGACCTTGATTTCCAAAGGAAATGCAAAATTTCATTTTATCTGGAACAGTTCAATTCTTTTTCTCCTTAGCCCACATAAGATGCTTCTAATTTGGTTTGTTAGTCCTTTTCCTGAAGCTCTCTTAGGTGTTTGAATCAGCTTTGCTTGACAGTATTCTCAATCTTGGTGTCATCCCTGTTGCTTGTGCATTTTTTCACACTCAATTTCTTCCTTCCAGTCAATTTTACATTTAAAATGCTTTGATAAAGAACTCCACTTTCAGGAAAGACCTTCTGTGACTTAACCTCTTTGTGGAGGGTTGTCAACGATTGTCTTCTGGACCATTGTCAAATTAGTCTTCTCCATTATTGTGGTATCAAAGAACAAGAGATACTCTGAATTTATATTGTATGGATGGTCATTTAATGAAACTCAGATATAAATATTCTAATAAATATTTTGGATTTGTAAAAAATGTATCAGTTTTAAGCTCTAATCATCAAAATTAAAACAAAAAGTTACAAAAACGAAATAACTTTTTTACAGCATTATAATTTTTTAAGATGCACCTGTATGTGTGTGTGTGTGTGTGTGTGTGTGTGTGTGTGAGACAAAAGAGCATCACGGTTTCAAAAAAATACTAGACAGCACAACTGTTTCCGTCTTTGATAATAAAAATGTTTCTTCAGCAGCATTAGTATGATTTCTAAAGGATCATTTGATACTGAAGACTGAAGTAATAATGATGAAAATTACCTTTGAATTCTCTAATATATATAAAAATAAATAAAAATAAAAAATACTGTAAATTGTTGTGGTATTTTATGATATTGCTGTTTTCCTGCCTTGGTTAGAATAAGAGGATTATTGAAAAAAAAAATTGTAAATCTTACCAATCCCAAATATTAGCTAAAATGTTTAATATTTACTAATTAAATTTAATCAGGATTTTATCTTTAGTGTAAATTTTGGATGCTGCAACTGTTTGTTTGGTTTTTTTTGCAGTTATTTTACAGGGTTAAACAATGTTGACAAATGATTTTTTACAAATAGAAAAATGTAATGTCTCTCTGTTTAATACGGGGCCATATATTATGTATACACAATAATTATAGAATATAGTGTGGTTGTGTTTTGGACACTTCTAGCACTGCTTGATGTATCATGTCAAGGAACCAGTAACATGTTGTTCGTCATTGCTGCTGAGGAGTGTCCTGGAGAAAAGCATGCAGTTACTGTATTGTGTGTTTGCTCTCACAGGACATGGTGAACCGGAGGATCTCTATGGACATGATGTTGAAGATCGCTGCCAGTCAACCCTACAGACAGTTTATCTTCTTCACAGAACAGAGCATGAGGTAAAGAGCTTCTCTAGTATTCATGCAGAAGTGTGTAGATGTACAGTCTCCTCCATAAGTATTCAGTAAAGACAAAATGGCTCTGATTTATGTGGAGTCAAGACTACAAATGTCACATTTTACTATTGGGTGAATCAACACGTGTTTTACCAGCTAAGATCATCAGCACTCTTCTATATGATGTGAGCATGTAAGTTTTGAAATGGTTGCTACTGTATGTGTCGTATCATGTGCCAGTCCAGTCAAAGAGTTAATCAGGGCAAAGACATGGAAATCTTAGATTGCCCAAATCAGTCTCCAGATCTAAATCCTATTGAACATGAACTTCACCAGCTGAAGAGGAGACTAAAGGCAGAAACTTACCAAAACAAACTCACTGCTGTGATTGCCTGCAAGGGATCTGCAACAGTAGACAATAGCTTTTACTTTTTTAATCTGCCTTAAGATAAACTGTCCCAATACTTAAGTTTTAATTGAACTTGCACATAGTATATCTTGACACAGCAAACAATGCAATTTTGTCATTACTATCCCAGTACTTCCAGAGGGTGATTGTCTTATTTTGTGTCATTATTAATGCTATTTTAAATTGTTAGTCCTAGGAAAAACATAATGTTCTGTTCTTTCTGTATCCCAGTTCTCTGCCAGTCAATAACCAGATCCGTATCCTCCGTCTGAATGACCCTGACCGCAGCCAGTCTGCTCTTCCCTTTGGTCAGAGGAACCCAGAATAAAGCTGCTATCCTCTGAACATCATCTTATGTGTATCAGGCAAATCAAGTCAAATCAAGCAAAGTACTTAATGCTGACAGCTGCACTTCACAGTTCTGTTGCACACAAGTTCACAGGCTTTCTAAGATCATTAAATGTACATTTATCATTAATTTTGTTACATAAAACAAACCAAAATTAGCAGGTTTTTTTGGTCTGTGCTTACATTTTTTCTAAAATAATAGTTTTTAGGATTTATATAAATGTTATTTGCATTTCTACCTGCTGAGTAAGGCACATAAAGGACAGTTAAAGCTTGTTGCTCTTTATTGTTTTTATGTCATTTTCATTGTTTCATTGTTTTATTTTCCTCACTGAACTAATTAAGAAATTAAAATGTTTCTAGTCTGACCCTATAACCTGTTTTCCATTTCCCTTTTTTGTATTTATAGCATGTTATGAATCGTTAAACATTAACCTTGAATTCATCCGGCCTCTGAATGGGCAGAATGCAAATAATACCTGTACTTCACGGCTTACTTGATGCACAGTATATCTTAAGTCAGACATTCTGTGCATTTGAATAGTATTTCATTCTGCTTAAAGATAGCAGAAGCATCAACTTAATTTTTTTTATTTTTTTTTTACCATTTTCCATTCAAATACTGTTGTATAATCAGAATATCCCTCACCCAATACCATCGGAATTATAAATATGTAAATATGATTAAATTGTATAGGTAACGGCTAAAAAAAAGTTAAAAAGTAAAAAAAAAAGCTTTTATTTATAATGAACAAAACTAAGTCTTGCAAGTTAATATTACATAAAATAATCACAGCATGGTTAAGAAAGCAAGACAGAATTAAATCATTTTATTGCATAAGCTGCTAGCTACTTTGTATAAATATGTAAAGAGCTACAAAACAGCTGCCACAAATGATCAGCTTATAAAAAAGTCCTGGCCATGAAACAGGTAGTGTAATAATTGGTGGCTGTACAGTTACTGTTAGTAGATGATCTAATTTCAGATCTCAAGTAATTTAGGTAAAAAAGGTGGCTTTTGCTTCACCCCTACAAAATGAAGTACTGGTCTAAAATGGTTCATCGAGAAGTCCATGCGGTTCCTGGCCGTCAGTCCTTGGTGGCATCAGCATAGAGCAGGAATCCAGAGAACGTGCTGTCGTCCTCGCTGCTAGAATAAACACCGTTCCAGTCCCGCAGAGTCTCCAGCCAGACCTGGTCTCCAGATGATAGACGCAGCACTGCCATGTTGGAGGCCTGGTCAATGTCCTGGCCGTAAAGAGAGTCGCGAGTTCGCAGTTTGCGAATGCCGTTCACCACCAGGGCTGCACGCAAGGGGCGATTACGCACTGTTATGTAGTAGGAAAAGACGTAAACTCCCCCATGAGTGCAGTTGAACTTACTGGCGTGGGGGTCCCAGTGTCCCTCCTCGTTGTAAATGACTTTGTCAAACTTGATCGGCAGGCCGGGAGGCGGGAATGATCGGCTGGGAAAGAGACCAACGCTGAAGGCTGAACGCTTCTGAACAGCAGGCTCACCCTTAAGGCCCTTGAATCCCCTAACCCCTCGTGCTCCCTTCAGGCCTCGTGTGCCTTTCATCCCTGGCATGCCCCTCTGCCCTGGTGGTCCATGAGGTCCTGGAGGACCAGGCTCTCCCTGTTTACCTGGGGGTCCTGGGTCTCCCTTCGGACCCTTAGCCCCAGGAAGCCCATCTGTGCCATTCAGACCTGGCACACCCATGTCTCCTTTCGGCCCTTGAAGCCCTGGCTCCCCCATACTGCCTTTCTGTCCTTTCTCTCCAAATGGACAGTCTCCTTTGTCACCCTTCTCCCCCTTGATGCCATCTGGTCCGGGGGGGCCAGCTGGTCCTTGTATGCCAGGCTCGCCCGCCTCTCCCTTTGTTCCATTCCAGCCGGGCTCTCCCCTGTCCCCTGGATCTCCTTTCAGCCCGGTTAAACCTGTATCTCCTTTGTCTCCTTTGAGGCCCATTTCACCTGCACACATTAACATCAAGTGGAATTTTAAATAAAAGGCCCATTCGCTGGAACCTGTTCCTGTATAATGCTTTAAAAAGATACTGCTGAACACTTCGGTACGTCAGCGGTTTCTCACCTGGTTGCCAGTTGATGGCAATATTAATCAAATTTGCCTTGCAACATTGCTCAAAAAGTCTCTTGATTTACCATTAGCCTTAGACTTTCATATAATTCATATACTTTTGAAAAAAAATCTAACTATCTTTATAAAAGGGAGGAACATTTGCATAACAGGGTTGAATAGAAAGTAAAAAACAGATACAAATTCTAGATTCCCAAAAATGTGTAAAGCCTGTAAAAAAAATCTTCATAATTAATCATGGTAAAATAAATACCAGAAGTTGTCTACCTCTAACCCTACATTATTTCAACCCCATCACAGACTATAATCCACATACTTAAATAACTGAGTGTATTCTGATATCACTCAGTTTTAGAAATTACATATAATTTAAAAAAGGTCATCACCCTTATTAGATATTAGCCATAACAGAGTTGAACTTTTGAGCTAGATGAGGTCAGTGTAGAAAAATAACAACATACTTAAAGATTGTATAAGAAAGTTGAATCATGTGGTTAGAAAGACAAAAAATCTGACTATTCATTTGAACAGGGGGGAAATGTCACATCATAACAGGGTTTAACAGAAAGTGACGAACAGATGAAAATTATATATATGTAAATCACATATTTAACTTGGTAGAATATACATGGAGACTGTCCTCCAACAAAAAAGACAGGACATATGACAGGACGTATGACTGTCATTGCCAACCAAATGCGTGTTTTATTTAAATGCCGTGTGTAGAGTTTTCACACTGATCTCACTGTGATTAAAACATATTTTAGTAGGTTAAATTTTTACAAATGACCACACCTAACCCACTCTTAAACCTCCCTGTTTTAAAAAGAATGCAAAATTATGTTTTTAGGGTTTTTCTAGCACATGCGTTCTCTGGGTTCGAACCCACGTTCATATGATCACGTCTTGATGAGTCGTATTTCACCACTATTTACAAACGACCTATACGGGTGTATTGGTTTAAGGACATGTCGGAGACAAGTAAGGGACAAAGCAAATTCTAGAACCTCAAAATGTGTACAAATTATTTTTTATACAAATTATAAGTATTATTTCAACCCTGTCACAGTTCATATGCAATTATTATACTTGAATAGCGGAGTACATTCTAATAGTACTGCTTAGTTTAGGTGTACCTGTAAGAAATTACATCTGATTAAAATGATCGCATGTATTAAAACTTCACCATAACAGAGCTGAAATATTTAGTTCGATAAGGTCAATATAAATTAATGACATCATTATAAAGACTGTAAAATAACATATCTATTTATAACAGAGCTGAACAAAGTAAGGGACAGAAAAAAGTTTTTTTTTACAAATTCATTAACATAATGAAAACGCTAAATATCTACAATATTTCAACTCTGTCACAGTTCTTTTGCAATTCTTATAATATATAACGACATAAAATTGTGATTCTGCTTAGTTTCAGAAAATATGCTTTATAATTTGAATTAGCAAGCTTATCATAAAGTTAATCTAATACTGGGTTAGGGCCTTTATCACAAATGAATGTACCTTTCTCTCCTTGTTTCCCAGTGACACCAGGAATCCCGGGTAGCCCACTCACTCCAGGATCACCTTTCTCTCCTAAAGGAGGAAAAGACGTCTGTTAACAAAACTTACAAGCATTATCAATGGGACATTGTGTTTAATGGGACAATGTTTAAGACGGAACATGCTGTTGTTTGGCTCACAGTGCTGAAAGAAAGATCTCTCCGGATACATTTGCATTTTGTTCTCATACCTTCACTTAGTTTTGTGACTTGGCATCAAGCTAAAATTTATTTGCACGTCTACTCTTTGATCACACTGTTTATCAAAATAGATCTCCATCCTTATACATAGAGGCTTACAAGAACGCTGATGGATTTATTTAGTCCAGTGGTGAAGAGCTTGCTAAGGCTAGAAAGAGAGAAAAATCAGAGATCTAAGCTTTTGTGTAATCCCAGGGAACTAGCATTACCAGTTTCAAGACAAATTGTAGGTTTTTGCCAACTTGTGTGAGCTTGCAGCACTAAAGGAAAGGGAAAAGTTTAGTCTGTTTGATTTAGGCGTGGCTTTTTTCTTTGGTAGGGACACAGAAGTTGAAGCCTTAATAAAATACACACACAAACTTAACTTAATAAAGTTAAGGTCTTCTCAAATGTTTGTCCTTGCTTTGTATACAAAATCCACAGATGAGTTTCAATGCCCCTAATCCCTTGTTTTTAACCTTGAATAGACTAACTGCCGTATGTGGAAGTTGTGAAAGAAAACAAAATATGGTCCTAGTCTAAACAGTGTTTGCCTAAAATCCTTTCCACTTCTTTATATGGAAGCTTTAGAACTTACAGCTGTTACATAATATCATTAGCCACTAAGATCTTTCTCTTTATGCAGGTCATTCACTGACCAACTGCTTGCAGAACAATCTTTTAACCAATTTGTTCAAACACAGTTTTTGCATCTAAATGTGCCTACTGCCCTACCGTATAATAGGTGAAAAACAGCATGTCAAATTAGTTTATCTGAATTTGTTGTATTCATTAAATAGTAGACTAAAACGTTTAAGGCAATCAGCTTAAGAAAAATTGTGAGTTTTCTCAGCTTATTAAAAATAAGTCTAAAAAACGAAAAAAATTAGCTGAAACTGGTAGCCTTGAAATTTAAAAGTTGACAGAGACAGCATGGTGCATGTCGTTTGGCTGGGTCATTCACACTATACAAAAACATTATTTTTACCGGTCGCAAAGTTCAGACAATATGTTATTTCAGACACAGTCACCAATTCATTCAGACATGAACAAGTCACTGAATGGTTCACTCAACCAATTAGTGTTTAAAAACACTAACGGTGAAAATATCAAATCATAACAGAGTTGAACAAAAAGTAAGGTATGATACAAATTCTAAATCCTCAAAAACTGTAAAGCATTTAAAAAAAGCTCAAATGCTCTACATTGTTTCAACTCAATGTTGAGCCTGCTAAAGGCAATCTAAGCAATGAAATACTTATACTTTAAAGAAAACCTTTATCTCTGAAAATGTAGTCAAAAAGACTTGAAAATCACTGCCTTGAATACCGAATAACCATTTAAAGGACTGCTTCACTGCCATTCACAAGTTTGTTTCTTATTAAATTAATTTACTCAGAATGGCATATTAGACGCAGTAAATAATTAGTTCAGAAACAAACACTTAATATATTTTGTATGAGTCATTGAATGGTTCACTCAACCAGTTTGTTAAAAAAATACAGGGTTCCTCTGTGTAGCTAGGAGATGCTGTTGATTCAGTTTTGGCTTCATTTTTAAAAGAGAATATAAAGGGCAATATTGTGTCAAAAATAGGGCTGTAACATTACACCAAACCCACGATTCGGTTCACGATTTTTTTTTCGTGGGGGGTGGAAGAAAAAAACTATTTTTAAAACAATTTGCGCCCAGCTTGATAATAGATAACGGGGCTTGAGCACACTGAGTAAATACTTGAACCCCTCGTAATCGACTGCAAAAAATGGTCGCATATCTATGGGGGCAAATCTATGCCAGTAATACGCGAGCGCACCCCTGATGCTAGCGAGCGCAGTAAATCACATACACCAGAGGAAAACAGATCTACACGCAAAGAAACAGGAGTCGCAAGCTCATTTCAAAATGATATGTCATCTGCGCGCAATTCAAGGTAGTCACGGGGTATGTGGATCTGAGTGTCTCGATTTTGGTTTCATATTGTGTATCGTTACAGCCCTAGTCAAAAACATAAGTTACTTAGCGTCAACATCCTGTTTATTGAACTGTTTTAAACATCTCTTGCTAACACTTACAGTATAATGAACATGAACACGTGATATTACTAAACAGACCTTTTCCTCCATGTGGCCCCGGAGCGCCAGCGAGTCCATCCTGACCTGGAGGTCCAGAAGGTCCCATCTCTCCCTTTTCTCCTGGAACACCTTGCAAGATGACAAATACAGGACAAAGTTTAATTAGCCATTTGACTGAGATAGATACCAACTAAAGGACTACAACTGGTCTTCTTACCCGGCAACCCTTTTTCTCCCACCGGTCCTGGAGGACCTCTCTCTGGTGGACAGCACTCACAGAAGTTGAAAAAGCACTCGTTGTAGTCCAGCGTGTAGTTCCCCGGGCCAACCCTGGGAGGAACCATGGCCTCTGTGTGGTAGTCAGCAGAATACGCATCACTGGAGTAGGTGGTGCTGTCTGTGGGGGAAGTAGAGTAAGCGTCCATCGTGGAGTCCGTGGCTTCCTCAGTGAAGCCACTGGCCGTGGGGCTCACAGTGGTGGTAATGGGTTGGGACTCGAAGCGGCCGGGCGGCTGTGGAGGACCCCCTTCGTCTCGAGGCGGAGGCTTCTTAGTGGGTTTCAGTCGTGGCCACTGTGTGGTCTTGGGTAGTGATGCTTGATTCCCTGCTGTTACCACCAGCAAGGCCATGAGCAGGATGACCGGGTGGACAATATTGGGCATTGTGCAAGTACCTGCGCACAAACACCGAACAAATGCACTGGAGAGGATGCCAAATGGAAGCTGATAGACTAGATCCTGAAGATCAAAACCCAGCTAGTGCTTACCTAGTCGTTGACTTGTGTGCCGCCTCTCCGTTCTCTTCTCTAAGAGAAAACTGCATCCAGATCACTACCTTTTAACTACCTGTGCCTCCCCGTCGCCCCTCGGTCCAGCCAATGAGAGCGTTTTCTACTGCATGGGCAGGTGACATACACTTGGCACAGGCCTGCGGATTTGATACCTGAGGAGAAGCCTAATGAGACGGCTTTAGAAAGTTAACATATCAGTCCTTCTTAGTCTCATACATCTGTTTCCCTCGAGTTATAACAATTAAAATGCAGATGTTTACTCGCATATACACATATACCTGACTATGGCTATGAATAAACAGGAATGTCATGTCTTGTGTCTGTGGTATTTTTCTAAGCAAAGTTTCAGTAGCAAAATTGCATGCTGCACAATGTTAAACGAAGGTCGGATAAGTCATGATTTTCCCAAGGATCAAAGTGAAGCAGAGACTTTTGGGGGATTTTTGAGCGGTCTCGGTGGAGAAAACACTAACACTTGGGGGGCCAATGGTCATGTATCCTAGACGCCTTCAAACCCTTTCATCAGACACACAGTCTACTTCCTAACGGTGTAAAAGTACAAAATTTGAACGAAGAAACCTCAGGTCAAAACTGCCTTCTACAGAAATGTAGCCTGAATTCTGTGTAACGGGTCCATTTGGCCGAAGCTCAAAGGGAAGTTAAATAATCAAAGCAAATGAGACGTTGGCCCATGAAACAAAGTCACGGCAGTCATTCTGCAGCCCTCCTTCAGGAAATCCAGCACTGGTGACTTTTATATCTCAGGGGGTAACAGACCAGAGTAACTCCAGAGTTGAGATGTTCATCTCGTACCTCACAGTTTTTCAGATCAGTTCTGTGCGATTAAATCATGACTGTGCTCAGAGCGAGGTTATGGCATTTTAAACTTAGCATACACCTTCAACGACTTCCATATTACCTAAACTTGTATATTATCCAAAGACAATTGATGCCAGGGCAATACTAGTGTCACTATACTGTATAATATCACCATCAGTGTAAGGCTATGGGACTATTTTACTCCTGTTTAATCAGAGCATGTACCTGTAGAAAAAAAATACAAATATGAGGCAACACCTCCTGACCTTCAAAGTCTTTCAAAGGTTAGTTCATGTTGTAAAATTTCCCTATAAACATTTATTTATTTATTATGAATACAAATTATTGTTGTAGAAAATGTAGCTTAGGCTACTTTATAGGAATAGGAAAAAATAGACCTTGAAAAATACGGTATAAATGTTTTCTTGGATACACCACATGACATTTTTAATCATTAAGTTACAGTACATGCACTGAAATTGAATAATTGAGAGCTATATAGAAAAATATTACTCAAAATTATATTTGATGCTTACATTTTTAATATGCTTTTTCTAAAAAAAAAAACGCAATGTGACTTTTTTTATTATTTATTTAATTCATTACATTTTATTTACATTTTATTGATAACATTTTACATTGAAAAGCATTTGTTTGAAAAAATGTTTTTCGAAGCAACTAAAGCAACATCATTGTTTTTCTGTATCTTTTTATCTTTGTCACTGACCCATCAATCACGCTGTATCTCACATGATGCAGTGACAATATGCACTGAAAATGAACACAATGCATACAGGTTTGTTGAAATCTCCAACTATGAACGATAACATAGTGCTGCTTTCCTTAGAAAACAGCACTAAAACAAAAAGCAATATGTTTTAGCTGGCATTACCCTCTCCACTTACAGCGCCCATTAGACTCGTCTAGCACTGCTTCTGTGGACACAAGGGCCCCATTGGGAGTGGGAGATGAGAGGTGTGAGGGGAGGCTGTGGGCTGTTACCTGAGCCTGTATAACCACCCTCTCGCTGCCGCTACACAGGCCATATGCATTAGCTTCAAGAGGCTCGAATGCCCTGACATGCCCTTGTTGCCAGGTAGGCAAAATGGAAACCATTAGTCAAACCAAATGATCCATTTCTCTACACCTCACTGAACTTCCAGTACTGGAGTCCCACAAAAATAAATCCCATTGGACTTCTGGGATGAAAATGAAATCAATAAGATGTGCATCCATTATTGAGCCTCTGGAAGGCTAACGGTAGGGTAAGCACTTTTCTGCATTGTGGTTTTGCATCAGTTTATGTGTTACTGGCAGTGTGTTTACTTGTGGCATCCCTAAATGGATCCTTCACTTGACAAGCCTGTGCAACGTCATGTCGGGACATGGAGTAAAATACCTGGTCTAAAAGTGTAAAGGGGTTTTCTTCAGTGATTTGCATTTTACAAACGGCAAGGGGTTTTTAACATAATCAACATAATAGAATTTTAAATGGATGGTTGGCATATTTTAACCATGTAAAGCTTATCTTGATATGAAATTATTAAGATTGTATTTCACTTTTATGAACAAAGCTCTATAATTTCAAAACATGATACAATGCAATTAATGAGAAATGCAAATATTAAACAAAAGCCTGTTGTATTATAGTTGATTCATATTTTAACGATTATATATTATTGTTATTTAAATAACGATATATGATTGATGTAGAATGCTTTTGTGTTTTCAGCAAAGTGTAGATTGTGTTGGTAATTTATAGGCCTTAGAAAAGCATGTATTAAATATGAAGCAGTAGATTATATAGAGCTGATTCATTTTTGTGTGTTCATAGTGTGGCAAATTAATAATTAGGGGGGAAAAAAAATTCAAAATGTCTTTTAGGTTAACTAGAAAGCTAGCTGTATGCCTGACATTTACTGTCAACTTTAAATATTACATTTATGCTTGCGTTGGTTTTGGATTGGTTGCTTTGAGATGTCGTTTTACCATGTAGCCTATATATTTACAGCAGACAACGGACAACCATAATAAATAGGCTATTCTAAATGTCATTAGATGATATATATATGATTACACCCAGAAAAAGTCTAAATAAAATATTACAGTAGGTAAACAATTTGTCTACTATTAGGCAGACAAACCCAATGAACAAAAAAACCTACCAAAATTTGATTTTATTCGACATGACTGATATTGTACATATTAAATTTACCCAATAAAACCAAGGTACAAGGTACATCTTGCTCTGCTTTCCTCGTGAGGACAGCTACGTGTGACGTCACGGCCTTTCAGATGCATCGATTGGTACGTCACGTTGCAGCATCGGTAGTACAAAGAAAACTGTTATCGGAAATGTAGTCTGACGTAGGCTTCTCAAGCTAACGGACCGATATGAGGTCGTTTCTGTAGTTAATGTGCAGTGTCTATTTTCCCCGATCCACCAGGCGCTGCAGTCAGTCAGTCAGTCACGCACGCAGCGCGCGGAGGACGCCAAGCAGCGGCGGCGGCATGTGCATCGACGAATTAGCGCTATAGAGTGCGTTAGAACTCACCGCGGCGCGCGAGCGAGTTAGTAGCAAACCGTTTTTGAGCAGAGACTCGTCGAAAGCGCGAGCTAGCAGCGCAGATGGATTTATAGGAGGGAATGGGTTCGCTGTTGTTGGGGGTAATGGGATCTGCGAGGTTATATGCGGCGCGTCGGTAGGGCGCTAGAGCCAGACTGCAGCTGAAAGCGCCAGGAAACTCGCTCAATCTGCGGCTAATAACATAACCACCGGCCATTCGAGATATCAGGGGGTGATCGAACACGTCAGGCTGCAGATGGGCTTTCATATCGGTCTAATGAAGTAATTTGAAGCCCATACTTCAGTCCCCGAGCGTGTGATGATAGGAGACACAATGACGCTTTTGTCTCTTTTGGGTCGCATCATGCGTTATTTCTTGCTCAGGCCAGAGACCTTGTTTTTGTTATGTATAAGCTTGGCCCTTTGGAGTTACTTCTTCCACACGGACGAGGTGAAAACCATCGTCAAGTCCAGCCGGGATGCCGTGAAGATGGTGAAGGGAAAAGTGGCCGAGATGATGATGAACGACAGACTCGGCGGGCTGGACGTGCTGGACGCGGAGTTCTCCAAGACGTGGGAGTTCAAGAACAACAATGTCGCGGTGTACTCGATCCAGGGCCGCAGAGACCACATGGAGGACCGCTTCGAGGTGCTTACCGACCTGGTGAACAAGAGCCACCCTTCAATCTTTGCCATTTTTGACGGCCACGGCGGTGAGGTAAGAAGCGTGGGTGCTGATGAGAGGACGATAGCTTTACATACTCCGCTTAGCGGTTCGCGGACAGCTAGTCTACAGTTAAAGGTGGAATTCTAAAAAAGAACGTTCAGAATAAGCACACATTAATTGAACGCTCCGTGTTCGCTGAGACCACCTTAAAAGGAAAAAACGTGTTTAAGTTACACTCATGTTATTTCTAACCCCGTATTCCTGACTCTCTTAAAAAGGAAGATTATGAAGTAAATTGTGGACGTGCTTTAATATACTGAACGCAGATGGGGACTGGGGGTGTAAAGCTCCAAAACGTAAACAAATCATAAAGGTGGCGTCCCTGAACAGGTGCCGCAGTATGAAAGTGAGAGTGTTTTTACATTTAAAGAAATAGCTAGTTAACAAAACTATTCTCTCTCAAGCCTCTTTAACCTTTAATTTTACGTCTGGTGTAATTTTACTTAATACAATGAGTGAATGGTCTTTTGTGTTGAATGGGGAAAAGAAGGTCATACA
>JAUMHQ010000045.1:3101214-3123910 GCA_032361165.1 Enteromius paludinosus | reverse complement strand
AGCATCATTACTCCAGTCTTCAGTGTCACACGATCCTTTCAGAAATCATAATAATATGCTGATTTATTACTAGAATTATCAATGTTGGAAACAGTTGTGCAGAAAAATATATATTTTGGAACCTGTTAATTTTTTTTTTTTTTTTTGATGAATAATAAGTAAAAACAACATAATTTTTTACCAAATATACAACATTTCTAAAATGTGAATCTATGCTGTGACTTTTTTGTTCATTTAATAGATCCTTGGTTAATAAAATTCATTTCTTTCAAAGAAGAAAGAATAAAAATGTTCTGATCCCAAACTTTTGAACAGTAGTGTAACAGTAGGTTCTGAACATTATTATCCATTTTAAATAAATGCTTCTCTTTTTAATATTTTAATGATCTAAGAATCCTAAAAAAACTATTAAGCAGCTCAACTGTTTCCAACACTGATAATAAAACATCAGGATCATGTGACACTGAAGACTGGAGAAATGATGCTTTGTATCACAGGAATAAACTACATTTGAAAATATATTCACACAGAAAAGGTCTTCCACATTATTAACACCTTTAAGGTTTTTTTTATCAGTAGAATTCTGAATATGAATTACAGATGCTGTGTTAAAGTGTGACAGAAAGACTGAGTTCCTCATTGTTTCGTCTGTTTCTCGCAGGCAGCCGCTGATTATGTGAAGGCCCACCTGCCCGAGACCCTGAAACAGCAGCTGCAGGCCTACGAGCGAGAAAAGAAAGACAGTCCTCTCTCCTACCCCGCCATCCTAGAGCAGCGCATTCTTTCTGTGGACCGGGACATGGTGGACAAGTTCTCTGCCACCCATGATGAAGCAGGTGTGCAGGGACGAGAGTGTGTTTTCGGCTGCTCTTATCTCCGAGATTTAGGAAACAATGCTAAACCCTTCTTCTGTCTTCAGGCACAACATGTTTGGTAGCCTTGTTGTCAGACCGTGAACTGACTGTGGCAAATGTCGGAGACTCTCGCGGCGTTCTCTGCGACAAGGACGGCAACGCAGTGGCCTTGTCACATGATCACAAGCCGTACCAGCTGAAAGAACGCAAGAGGATCAAGAGAGCAGGTGAGTTTCCTTGGGTAATCTGCTGTAGGCGTGTAATTTTGACAAGTACACAAAATACGTGCTTCAGCATTAAAAAAACATTTAGGCACTTTTAATAATTATTTCTTATTTATCAGTTAATTGATTAGAATTTAGGCCATTTTCTTGGGGGCTTTTTATCGTAAAAGTAACCTTGTACAGTAGCTGGTGTGGGTGTGGGAAACGCCATTCACATATGAGTCACAATACTTTTTTTGAGCGATTTGAATCAATGAATGAATTGTGAATCAAGCTTACTAAAATAACAGTTCATATATCATCTTAACAAACAGAAAAAAGCCAAAAGATTCCCAGCCCATAGGGATTGACCATTTTCAGAGCTCTTTTTTTTATAGGCCATTGCATCTTAAAGCTTTTTTTTTTATTCACTTAAACAATACTTTATTCGTTTTTTTTACTGCTGTTATTATTAAAATGTTATTTTTATCTTATGAAATGACAAAACTTAATTTAAGCCAATTAAATATACTACTTTTGTAACTGTAGTACTATTTATTTAATAATAATATTTGTTAATGGACACGTTCTTTTATTAAAAAACCTTTTAATTGATGACTTTCGTTTGATAGTTGTTGAATTTGACAATAACCAAACGCTTCCTTGTTGATCTTATAAGGGATGCAAACTTGTCACCTTTTGTAGAATATTATTATTTTATTATTTTTAATTATTATTATTATTTCTGCAATAATAGGATTATTACTACAGTAATATTTCTTTATTTTTAATTTTTTATAATTAAAAGATTTATTTTTTGACGTTTTTACCTTTTTATTAGATAGGACAGAACTGACAGGAAGTGAAATGGTAGAGTGATTGAGGGGAAAGAGATCGGGAAAGGTCTGCGAGCCGGGACTCGAACTTGTGACGCCCAAAGTGCAACAGCGCTTAATGTTTATTGATATGTAATTTTTGTAATAAAAAAAAAAACTATTTTAAAAGGTTATAATTATTTTCATAATTATTTTTAAATTTTAATATTTTTTTATATATTTAAATATTTAAAAAATTCCACATTTGTTAAACCCATTAACCTCATAGCATTATTTTTGCAATGCTTATTCGCCTTCAATGCACCTCTCAACAGTCTGAATAAATACACTGACGTGTTGTCCTTATTGTAGCTTTTTTTATAGTTTATTTACAAAAAATTTAATTTTAAATCTAAATATTTCTTTCTTTTCTCTGCCCAAACTGATTTACCGATTTATTGTATCAATTAATTTAAACATTGTGTAATTAATTATATTAAAACTCTTCTCAGCCCTGGAGTACATTTGGCCAATTATGATTTACCTTTTAAACATTTTATAAACCAAAGTCAATACAAAAAAATTTGTTTTTAATATGCCAAAAAAAAATCTGTCTAACACTTCAGCAAACTATTGGTTAGTCAGTGGGCATTATTAAATTTTTTAGTAAATTGTCAGTGAGTGGGCCTCCTGTTGTTGTAAGATTGCACTTGTGATGGCCGTTCGAGATTCACTTTGTGAATATAACACGTCTCTGTGATCTCATCCATCAGGTGGCTTCATTAGTTTCAACGGCTCTTGGCGTGTGCAGGGCATCCTGGCCATGTCTCGCTCACTCGGCGACTACCCTCTCAAGAACTTGAATGTGGTCATCCCAGACCCAGACATCTTGACCTTTGACCTGGACAAGCTCCAGCCAGAGTTCATGATCCTCGCCTCTGACGGTCTGTGGGACGCGTTCAGCAACGAGGAGGCCGTGCGCTTTGTGCGGGAACGCTTGGATGAGCCGCACTTCGGCGCCAAGAGCATTGTGCTGCAGTCTTTCTACCGCGGCTGTCCCGACAACATCACGGTCATGGTGGTGAAGTTCAAGAGTGGCTCTGGGAGCAAAACTGGAGAGTAGTGGGACTCGACCAATAAACGGCCTCCAATGTCTTTCCATTAATGCATATTGCCAGAGGCTAGACGGTGTAATATAAAAGGCTGAACGTTTTTCCTCACAATTACAATAAACTGTACAGACACACACATGCATGTACAAACACGTGCATTCCCAGATTTTTTTTGTTTTGTTTTTGGTGTGTGCCAAATGGACACTTGATGGAAATTTTATTCTGTAATTACTCCTTTTTCAGTTCATTACTCTGTAAAGATGATGTATCCTGGCCTTCCTTAATCAGAGCAATATTATTTGTGAAACAGCAGTTGGCATAAATAGTAGAAGGACTTTTATTGCCTTGAAGATGCACTCGTAGCGTTTTGTTCAGGAGACATGCATAAATATCATAACTTTATTTCTGTTTCTTGTTTTTGTGAATTAAGGAGCTGATGAAACAGTATGCGACTCTTGAATCTGGATGTGCATGATCCATTCATATCAAATTCAGGGCATTAATGCCTATTTACACTGGTGCTGCTCATCAGTTCGTTTAAATGAGGGTGAAATAAGATTGTTAGATTAAGAATGTTACACTTTAAGTACATTTCGTAATAGGTCTATGTCCCATTCTTTCTTTGAGGTTCTAGTCATTCCTGCTCATTCAAGTAATTGTTTTAATGGTTATATGAATACAGAAGTGGCTGGGATGAAGGTAGAATGTAATGTAATTATTTTGTGGAGACTTTTGAAGAAATACAGGCAAGCTGTCCTCCAACTTTCCTCCTAGTTTACTGATCAAATTGGCACCAGCCCCGATCTACACAAAGTTTTAATCAAAGTGTGAAATGTGAGAATAAAGCGATAAATAAACCTAACACATCAAAGCTGATATTGCTCGTCTTTGCTTTCCCTGATGAAAGTTTCATATACTCATTGTTTTATTTTATTTTTTAGATTAAGGGAAACTGGTTTATTGATTTCAGGCAAGTTTAAGCTGGTTCAGCTTGACCATCTGAAACTGCCCTATCTCCTCTAAAACCAGTAGCAGGTTGGGAGACCAGTAGAAAAACAGCTTTGTCCTTATTGATCTTGTGTGTGATCACACATATTGTGAGGCAAATAAGCATATGAGGCTTTGCATTCTTCCAGACTGACATATTTCCACGGGTCCAGCGGCAGTAACCTTACACTGCAGGGCCCTGTCCGTGTTTTAACACCGAGCTTTAACAGTGACATGCTGCCAGATCGTGACAACCCAGGCCAGGTGTAAAGCCCCAGAATAGCACCAGCAGCATTGTTGAGGCCAGTAGACTATTAAAGCCCCTGTTGTGCCTTTTGCTACTGAGTAAGCCTTCTATAAATCTGCCCTTACACACTCTTACTGGATCTGACGCCCAGTAGTTCAGTCGTCGTTGCGTATAAATGCGTTTGAGCTCGGTGTTGGCACGGAGTTTACGAGACACCCAGTTACATTGCAAGGATTGTTCCGCGTGCAAAAAAAAAATGGGTCAGTGTAGTTCAAGGACATCCGAGCAGTTTAACGACTTCACATCACTTACAACTATAAAGTTGTGTGAAAAACGCACCCCCGGCATATCTCAAGGGAAATGGCGAGCGGACGCCTCTCAGAACGAAGCGGCGGCGGAGAGACGGCGCCGCGGCTGCGGGACTCACGTCGACTGCTCGGGACTCATCTTTGTGGCTGATCCGACTGGTGGGGTGTGGATAGACGAAACCCTCGGAAGGCAAAGGTGAACTTGTGGATGTGAAGTTTGGGTCGTTGTTCATCTTGTTTTCCCCTGAAATCCAGCCTGAGGTTTCTAAACTTGGCGACAATGTCAACAAACCAGTGCTGGACCCTATCTGGAAGGAAGAAGATGGGACCTCTGAGAGGCACATTATACTTTTTTGATTGGTTTCCAATAACTGAAATGAAAACAGATTTTTGTTTTTTTTTGTCCTTTATTAGACATTTATGATATCATACTGCCTGGTCATGGTCACACATGTCATGTGGTCAGCTGATGAAGTAAATGGGAAGCTCATGATTGATTTCTTTGAACATGTCTCAGGACAAGAGTCTTAACTGAGGACTGAGTTATTTATTTCATATCTATTTATTAGTCTTGCAAAGGTTCCATTTTCTAGATCCTACTTTATGTATGTCAAATGACATTCTTTAGTTTCTTTAGGATCTTTTTGAACATGTGACATGGGAATCCCTTTTTATCTAGTTTTAATATTTTGTTTACACTTGTACGTTATTTAAGACATGAGAGATAAATTAAGCAGAACTCCGTTCCAGGCATTCTTAGCATATCATTTGGGAGGTGTCCTGTGATACTTTGAACCATTAATCATACAGCACTATGTTGATAAGCTACAGTAGATATAATACATCACTGAGTAATGCAGACACCATCTTGAGTAAACGCACATTTGTTGAGAGAACACAGTGAGAAGCTTTGGTGTTTGTGAACACCTGACATATACAATGGGCCATTCAGGATCCAGACACAAACCTGAAGCCCGTATCCTCCTCTTAGGGCTCGATGGAGCTGGAAAATCAACACTTCTTTACAAACTGAAGTACAATGAGGACTTCCACACGGTTCCTACTATTGGATT
This sequence comes from Enteromius paludinosus, assembly GCA_032361165.1. NCBI lineage: Eukaryota > Metazoa > Chordata > Actinopteri > Cypriniformes > Cyprinidae > Enteromius > Enteromius paludinosus. The sequence continues at coordinate 3,118,311 of JAUMHQ010000045.1, read as the reverse complement.
CAATGTAGAAATGATCGAAGCGAAGAAGAACAGGGACAAAATCACCCTGACCGTGTGGGACGTTGGAGGGCAGGCCAAGATGCGAGCGCACTGGAGGAATTTTTATCAGGACACAGCTGGAATTGTGTTCGTCGTTGACACTTCTGATATTAAGCGTCTGGACGAGGCCAAGATTGTGCTGGAACAGACCTTAAAGAGCGACCACCTCAGGGGACTCCCGGTGGTGGTTCTAGCCAACAAGCAAGATATTGTACAAGCTGCAACGGTAACGGAGATCACAGAGCAGTTTAACCTGAGAAAGAGCTGCAGTGATCGAGACTGGTTCATTCAGCCGTGTTCGGGGCTGACTGGAGCGGGCCTGGTGGACGGCTTCAGACGAATGGCACACCTGGTGAAAATGAAACCCGAGGACAATAACATCAAAGAGACTGTGAAGTACATAACATCAAAATCGGTCATGTCAATGAAGAAATAGCACACATGGTAACTTATTAACCACTTTTTATGGAAGGTTATGTATACAATGCTACTAAATTTGGATAGTTTATAACATGTCAACAGAGTGAAAATTAAGTACTGAAAGATACCAACAATTACTCGTGTTATGAATTATTCTTAAATGCATGAATAGAACCAAGAGAAATCTTTAATTATGTAGTGAAATTAATGCCTAAACAAAACAATTAAAAAAAAAAAAAAAAAAAAAAAAAAAGTTATGTAAACATAGTAGCTCATACGAGTTGTTCAGAATCATGTGAAGGAATGGGAAGTTGCATTTTAAGGAACCATAAAGGGGTCTAAATGTTACTTTTAATTATTTAACGCATTTAACATGCTATAAAGTACTTACATTTGTTGTAAAACACTTGATAACCAGATTTTTCTATTTTTATGCATGCAATCTTTGAACTAAAAAGAAAACAAAAAGGAACCATAAAAAAGGTGCCAAAAGTTACTTTAAATTTTTCATGGATATATTAATGTGTCAGAAAACAAAGAACATGGATGTGCAATTTCTTTAAATCAAACAAGCTTCGATTGAGATGAATTTTAATGCATGAATGCTATTTCTGTGTCCACAGTATCTGCAGTAATAGCAAGGACCAAGATGAGGGGTTTTAAAACTTTATATTATTATTATTTATTTTTTTTTTTTTATAGAAAAGGTCACGTTGCCAGTTTCCATTTCCCCACCCCTTGTGCTTAGTTTCTTTCTGCGGAGAGTCACGGTTCAAACCCACTCCCCTCTTCTGAACCAAAGAGATCAGAAGCCTTAAGGAACAGGCTCTTCCCTAATGGACTGAAGCTTTCATTCCCTTTATCGGTTTCAAACTCCAGTTCATCCATCACGGGAACAGTCTTGGTCGAGTTGATTAAGAGCGTCAGCTCCTCAGCAGTAGATTCGGAGACCACCTCAGCTGGGCCGGACTGCGGGAACCCAGTTGATTGGGTGCTGGTTTCTTGCTTTGGGATCAGATACAAAGGACCTAATGTGGCAACCTTGCCCCAGTCTGTTATAAAAAGGAGAAAAAAGGTGCCACATAACTTTAATAAGTAAGAACGGTTGAAGAGTGAGACATTAAAAATGTGAAAACCTTTGCTGGAGTCTGTTCCTCTCTTCGACACACCGTAGGCAAACTGCCTTGAACGCATGAGCGTTTTAAAGGGTTCCAATGACTGACCAGGCCTCACATGATAGAAACCAGCTGATCTTGGTTGTGGGGCCAAATAAGGCTGCTTGACAGGAGGGGCTAGTGTGATGCGGAAAGGCTGGATTGGTTCAGGCTCTGCCGCAGCTTGTCTGGATGGCTCACAGGTGTTACACACCTCATCACTTCCATCCACAGACTGCCACCTGCAACATCCACAGGGACCTTACATAAAGATACAACACTGACGGACACAAACTTGATAGAAGCCACCCGTTACCTTTCATCAATAAAAGAACATGCTCGATTCTGAGGGCTCACAGGATACGCGGCAGGTATAGCTTTTAGGTAACATGAGATGAATACCTGTTTCAAATAAAACCAAGGAGGCGTTAGACTACACCAAAGTCAACCAAAAGTTGCCATTTATGGTCTGAAAACACTAGGCGTCACACTTTCCACTAAATGGTAACATAGGAAAATTGGGCATCATACGCCAAACAAATGAGGATTACACACTACCAGACATTAAAGTCAATCTAAGCATCTCGGGCAGAAACAGGCGCCTTGTTAATAGGAGACGCAGGACAAACTAAAGGGTTAAATAAGCTTGAAAGCAAACATTGGATACCCCAGAACTAGATGAAATCAAAGTCTGAGGCTTACAACAACGGTGGTCACTCAAAGAGGTCAAATACTGTACAGAAGGAACAATAAATTTAAGGTCTTTGACAATCTTTACCATCAGGTGAATAAACATTTCAATTAACCTTAATATCTGCTCACCAAGTTGCTGGTCAATTGGTAGAATTTGAAGGCATTCAGCTGAAGGTTTAATTTGTTCCCTTGGCTCCTCTGTAAGAACTTGGAGCGAGAATACAAACTCCTACTGTCGGCAAGACATCTGAAAAGCAGTCTACATGATTAGAGCTTCCTTTCCAGAAGTTCAAAATGCTGAATTCAAGTGTACAAACAAGCTAGTAGAGCTTTTCTCGGCGCCAAGACAAGTAAACAGGGATTGCATAATGCTTTCAACATCCCTTTGGATGCATTTATTCATTTTTACAACAGACCAGTCTGGTGCTGCATGAAACTGGTCATTTTAGGACCAGAGTTTAACTCTAATAGATGCAGTAATCATTTGAAGTCTGATGAACTGACAAAACTCACCCATTATGATCCACAAAAGAATATTTGATGTCACTAGGAACCACGCCATAAGTTGGTGTGGCCACACACCAGTCAATAAACAGGAGGAGGGGGAAGTGATTGGCCAAGGTAACAGATGCTTGGAGGTTTATCACATCTCCAAGGAAATAGATGTTTGAGCCCCTCTCATACTGCCAGTCATCTTCAAAATAATAAAGAGTCAGTCAAGTCATTCTGAAAAAGCAGAATGTGGTGAATTTAGATACCACACCGTTCATCAGTCGGAGGGTAAAGTCCAGATGATCTGTGGCTGAAATAGCGGAAACAAATGGGATCCAAGTGGGTGCCACTGCTGCACTGTCAACACTGTACCGCCTTAAGAGGACGCAAAACAAGAGTCAATAAAGCTAAAATAAGTCTAAATTAAATAAATCCTAGGTTTGTCAGCGTACCTCCGGTATTGGCACTGAACAGGTATAACTGCACCTTCCTGGCGAAGTACACCATCAGAAGACGGTAGAGGAGAGTACACAATGGCATTTGAGTATACTAGAGAGTCTCCAGTGACCTGAAAAGACAAAATTAAACACAACATGAACTATTTACTAATAGTTTACAAGTTTCATTCAACAGTGGTTCCCTACAAGTCTTCCAGTCAGAATGAAGAAGAGGCTCCAAAACTCCAGTCAAGACAGTGCATTTTTCACCCATCTGTAAAAGATCTTCAGAAGGTTTGTGTGAACTTACAGATAGTTTGGTTCCACAATCCTTGAAATAAGAAAATATGGTCAACTGCGATTCTCCCGTTTGCACGGCTCCACATGATGCTGCAGACACTTTGTTGAGCAGCGATGGGGAACCCAACCACAGCTCCCCAGCATAGACTGGAAACCCCGACGCGAACAGGTCTATGTTCATCACGACCTCTATCGCTTCTTCGTGGCAGTACACGGACACTGTTTTCTGACGCCGTTGTGGAACGGGGTCGTTTATTTCAGGCGGAATCGTGGCCTGATACTGACCGCTCAACAGCTGCTGGCTTGCCAAAGACTCTGCTTGCTGGTATTTACTAGCAGGATAACATTCAGTTAGCTGAGGCGTCATAAGAAAGACAGCGACACGCCATATTAATGTGCTAGTCAGCCACATCTCGCCAGCTAAATAATTATATCATAAATATAAAAACCGACTAACCGAGCATGCGGATATTACACAACGTAGGTCGCCGTTTTAAACACGGACTAATGAAAAATCTTCTTATTCTAGCATTAATTGCCTAATTACTAACCCAAACCACCTGATTTATATTCTTTCAAGCCAATTAGGTTCCATTAAAATATGTAGAAGCAATGACGTTGTTGCGCGTTTGCGTTCGATATGGGGTTATTTAAAATATTTTAGAACGTTTTGATATTCTTAAATCTATTAAGATTCTTTGAACTTCAAATGCAGTACATCAAACGTTCTTTTAAATGTTATTTTTTTTAAAGCAAACTCCCTTTTTATGGTGTCTTATTGTTAGCTCCAATTTAAAGTTATTTGTTTTTATCTAATCAAATAATCCAACCGCAGTTTAGGCAAATTGGAATGCATAATGAATATAAAAACTCTTTAAATGTACCACGTAAAACCCAGATAATATAACAAAACTGCATTTGTATTTGTTTAACTACAATACATTTAAAATGAAAGTTTTAGGGGGAGTAATGCATGTCACGTCACACTGCTTGAATAAATACTAAGCGTGAAGAAATACCACATCATATATTTTGTTATACATGGTAGTCTATTTGAAACTATGTGCCTAGTTCAACTTCATGTTACGGTGATTAAACTCTAGCTTCTGTTCTGCTTATAATGTTCGTAATATATCCTAAGCAATCCTTTACTGTAAGCATAAAAACAACAGAGACATGTAGAAATCAATGTTTTATTTTGGGTTATAAAAAGTCTAAGGCAGAGAAGATAGAGAAATAGACTACAATGTTAAAAAGGCACAATAAATTACTAAGTTTCCTCTGCTGTGCCACACAACAATACAAAAGCCTTCCCTCCACAAAACTGGAGCGTTGTTTCTCACTAAGGCAGACTTTTTAGTTCGAGGCCTTCAAACTAAAATCTGAGGGCTGTGAGAAGGAGACTCAAGCGGAGACGTTAAACAAAATTCTTCTAAAATGAAAATGCACCAATAGACATGAAGCAGCCAGAGCGGCAAATCCTTTCAGTTCTTGTTTTTGTGTTTATGGCATGAGGTATTAACTGGCAAGACGACAGCTTCGTGCTGCTGCTCTTTCAATTACACATCATGGCAGTGGTTATCTTTTTCCCAGCAGAAACGTCACAGGATCAGGAAAAAGCCTGAGAAGACACATTTAAATTGTTAGTTTCAGTTTTACACCATTTAGCTTTTGACCAAATGACAAACTCATTCTTACCAATGGCAGATCCCCATCACGGACCCTCACAAGAAGGAGCAAACCTTCTGTGTCCTAAAGGGGTTGGTGCTTGAAGACACACCGGTCAGCAGAGGATCTTGTAGGGCGTTCTGAATGCAGAACTGCTGAAGCTCTGCAGCCGCCTGAGAGACCTACATATCCCAAAATAAATCGTACAAATGTCTTAGAAATAGAAATATAACATGGGTTGTATGCTAAATACATAGCCATAGTAACAGACACATAAATACATTGGAAAATTGGTGTAATATCAGAGCAGCGTGTATTTCTTGATTAACGTTACTATAAAGAAGGGAGGGTCAATATAAACTAGCCTACTCATTGAAGCTAGCTTAGCCATACACAATGCTCAGTTCGTTTAATTGATGTTAATACTACTTCAATACAGTGTAAAATGATTTTAATAACACAACTGAGAAGGCTCTGAAACAAAGCTAACGGGCTACAGGTCCACGCCCAAGCTCAACCCGGCGGCTAACTCACTAGCTTCAGTTTCTTCAGAGATTAAACCGCTAAAAAAGAAACTAACCTTTACTCTGTTGATGTTTGCTTCGAAGCGCAACTGCTGAACGACTTTCTTCATCGTTAAGATGTTTGATGAGCTCGACATGGTGTCTGATATAGCTAATCGATGTGCAACAGCGAAGACAAAAAAAAAGTTGTGAGCAGCCGGTTTCCGGTCCGGAAGTACACGACTCAAACGATTCTCTTCGCGTATTCGACCGAAACCTACTACGGCGAAGGCTTCCCTCATGAATATTAAGAAGGTTCCTGCAAGCGACCTTTCGCTTGCGTTCTTTAGCCTAATTAATATTCATACGGTAAGCCTTCAGCGTAGCATGATTGGGTCGTCCTTGAGCCGCAGTACAACACCCACTTGCCTGCGCCAGCCAATCAGTTGAGGGTATTTGGCAAACGTAATTCATATTCATAAGCTAGTAGAATAGCAAATAAATTTGTTTTCATGTCATAATCAGAACGTGGCGATTAGATATTATATGGTACCTCATATATATTTTCTCTGGTCTATAATAGAGTATTTTTATTCAGATCAGTAATATTTTATCGTTTTTGCTTCTTTATCGATAATATGATTGATACTCGTCGTTAATGATTCTGAATTACTTCTCAATATTCATCATGGAATTAAATGGAAACAAGGCAGCCCAATAAAACGCGCCCTAGACTGTTGTCTTAATTACATTGGTTTGTCTTATTTGCAAAGCACAAGTGATTGGTAGAGCTTTCAAAACAAATTTCCCCACAGCAACCTTTGAAGTGCTATATTTCCCATTTCCTGTACAAACTCTTTGGATTTCACCTGAGAGATTTGCTTTGTTTCACGATCACGCTATTCCAGTTTTTAGTCCTATTTACGATGTTTTTCTATCCTAATGTGCTCAATCATAGGACCGGGTGCTTTGCCACGATTTGGTAAGATCTCGTTTCTTTCTTTTGAGTTTTGAGACCGTGAAGGCGTGCTTATATTCACGGTATGAAAAACCCATAATTAGGATCTGACCGTTTTAAACAGTAGCCTATTATGTTAAAAAACCCATGCATAGCTATTACAATCTAACTAAATATATACTTTTCAGGTTGGCGGCCACTAAAGGACGAAAGATCAGTCGGAGAGATCTGCTCAAAGTCAATGTCCAGCGCACATGGTTTGTGTTCTTTCTGTGCAATGAATGAAAAACCATGCATCTCTTATGAAGTATTTTCTACTTCATACAATTTAAACAGTTGATACGATCATCCATATTGGGGTTTTAGCAGTTAGGGGTGATAATACTGTTGTTGTTTTTCTTTAATTCAATAAAAAGTTGTTTTTTATGATTTGAGTTAAAACATTATTAGTAAGTTATTAATTATTAACTATAAATATAGAAGAGATAGAGCCTGTACAGGAATAACATTTAATCTAATCTGCATGTAAAGTAATTTAAAATAAATATTAAAATAATTAAAATGCAAATGAATGCAAAACTAAAAAGGGACATTCTACAGCAAAATAAATATCATAATATTTGAAGAATCTCTCACTTTCTTATGTGTAATCAAGAGAATTAAATGATCCATCAACTTCACATAAGAAATGTGAAAAGGTAAGCTGCGAATCAGAGAATTTGCTTATAAAAAAATATTTCAGTAGAAGTCTATTTACAAAATAAAATTAAAAACTGAATCTCTGAACTGAAATGATCTGGATATCTTTTACCTATATGAAGATATAACCTATTCCAAACGCTTTAACTTTCATCACATTAACAAAATAAATGGATCTGTGTCTCATCTTGAAGGACTGCCAACATCCATAATCTTATTGGAAATGCAGTATTTGTGTGCAAACAACACATTAATGGAGTTCTCAATGTGCTTCACAGCTGTGACATCATGGATTACGTGTTGGTCAGTGTCCCGCCCCCTGTACCAGGATTGCCCCGCCCACGTTTCTCCCTGTACCTGTCCTCTCAGCTGCAGTATGGAGTGGTGCTTGTCTACCACAGACAGTGTGAATTTCTGTTAGGTCGGTGTGCTAAAACGTTATCATTTGAATTGTCATTTGTGGGTTGGGAAAAAATATTCATATATACTTTTACAAGGAAATCAGTGAAATATACAGTATATTAGGCTTGATTTGCCAATGATTGATTTAGTGGGAGGACGGCATGTAACAAAAGAAAGTTTTTGTTTTTTCGATGCTCTTTTAAGATAACAAAGTGCATTACAATGCAGTCTCTGATGAGGATCATTTATAGATTTTAATGTGTATATTAACTGTGTTTCTGTAATAGTTTGTTCATGATGTTTTCTCAGAGGACACTCAGGGGGCAATAGGTAGATTGCTCCGCCTTAACATGAAGTCCAACATTGATATGAGGGATGATGAAACCAGGTCAGGCATTTATTTCTTATTATGAGCGTGCATTATATTATAATACAGATGATTGGAACCCTTTTATGTTTTCTTCTCTTCGTGACAATAATGTCTGATAAATGTTGTGTGCCTTAGTTTAAACAATGATCTTTTTATATACAATTTTTAAATATATTTATTTGGGTTTTTTTTAGCAGGGATAGTGTACAAATATTAAACATTACTGTAAATATGACAGAATATGCCATGTGTAGTCGTTGTAAAGAAGTTTGCAAAAAATTACAGTTACAAAAATAACTCAAATTTGCATGTTATTTTTAGATTTGCACAAGCAACATTGACAAAACAGTATCTGTAACCCATTTTTGCACTTTTACAAATTCAAAAAAGAATTTTTATTTTAATGAAATGCAAAAAAGGACAAGGAAGACAAAAATAGCTTCTACTGTCATATAATGCTGAAGTATAGTACATCACATGTTTTGTTGGCCACTTAAAAAATGAATGGCTATGAGTGAAAAAAAAACAAAAACGCTTCCAAGTAAAAAATAAAAAATAAAAAAGGAATTCAACAAGACAAATGTAAAATAAAACAGATAGTGGCTTGGTCCCTTAAGATTACTGTAAGAGCTTGAAACATCTAAAATGTCTACATTTACAGTTCCTTCTCCTTCTCAGGCAGAGCCACATGATCCCAGACGCTGCTGCACTATTTGATGAAACAGAAGGAGCGAGGGATCCATTCTTCGGCATCATGGAGACTGGTTACGGCCTGCCAAGTCCAAGCAGCCTCTTTAAGGTTAGATGCAACTCTAAAATTTCTATTTATCAAGAAACAAAACAGGAAAATGTTTTTTGAGCAGCAATTCCTTAGGACGGGAATACTCCTGATTTTTTTAGCATTATTTAACACTGACTTTTCTGAGATAAGGATGGCTTTTATCAGTCATGTGTAGCTTAATCTTTCTCACTGTGGCTCAGAGAATAGAAGAAGCCCTACCTGAGCAAGTCTCGCCCACTAGAGAACCGACACCACCTTCAGATGGTAAGCACTTATTAGTTCACTGAGATGTGATCCGTTGCCATAGCAGCACACATTTTTTAAATCTCAATAGTCAAATGACGCTATGGGAAATCATAAAGAAAGGAGAAGACAGAAATGTGCATTTTTTGTGCTGTAGGCATCACGGCCAGCCAGGAGTCCATCACCCTGACCGAAAGAGAGCCAGTCATCATCCCTGATCCAGAGGTACACACTCAGGATCATCTCCATATCATCGCTGTTTAAAACCCAGCTGTGTGTATCCTGAATGCTGTGTCTCTCATCTCTCAGTTTGAAGGAGCAGATCTTCAGGAGTCGGACATGATCGAGCTACTGCTGGAGCAGCCCGATCACTTCCTCGGGCGTGAGTGTTCTCATTCACACCCATAATTATGTGCAGTGATTATCCAGATCCAGATTACGCAAAATCACACAAAACATGCCCTGGTCTTATTTCAAAACATGCCATGTCATATTAATATTTGACACCGAAAGCAATTCAATTTATTAAAAGAATTTATATAGTTATTCTTTTCATAAAATATATTTACAATTATTAAATTATGTTTGCATTATTCATTTAATGACAATTAAGCACATTGCTTAAAAATAAAGAATATTATTTATTATTTTAGATCTATCTATCTTCTATCGGTAACACTTCACTTGAAGACTGACATGACACCTTCATAATCATGACATGACATACATCATGAACATGAAGGAGGTTTTATGCATCTTTATGGCAATTGTAAGTGTCATTCGCTCAGTTATGTCATTTTTTAAATGCAAAGATGACATTGTTTGAGATGCCTTTGTTACGTCAACTTGACATAAACCACTACATCCTAACCTGTCTAGGGGGTGGGAATTGGTAGGTTTAGGGGTTTGTTTGTTTAGTCTATTTTATATTGTCTAAGTAATGTCAAGTTGTCATGACATAGACACTGACAGGTTAGGATGTAGTGGTTTATGTCAAGTTGTCGTAACAAAGGCATCTCAAACAATGTCATCTTTGCATTTAAAAAATGACATAACTGAGCGAATGACACTTACAGATGCCATAAAGATGCATGAAACCTCCTTCACGTTCATGATTTATGTCATGCCATGATAATGAAGGTGTCATGTCACCCCTACAAGTAAAGTGTTACCAATAGCCACTGACTTCTATAGCATTTTTTTCATGTAAGTAATGCAATGGCTAAAACCATGTGAAGTCATATAATTATTAGGGCCAGGACTCGATTAAAAAAATTTATCTAATTAATTAGAGGTTTTGTAATTAATCAATCGCATATAAATATTTGACCTGAGAACAGTGAGAAGTAAGTTTTTTAACACCCCCCTTTTTCAGAGGTTCACTGGGGGTAAGGGGTGGGGTAGGGTGTGGAGACAAGGCGGAGACTGCATTAAAGGGGGAGTGACAATAAGTGAATACATTTTGCTAATTTGCACACCGACATTGTAAACAGATGGACAGTGACACCGAGAGCAGCAGCTACAGCAGTTCTCATACTAATGACACGTGCGCTGTTTTGTGTGGAAAGCCTGCTTTTATTAAGCAACTGGAAATGTCAACAGATGAGAGCATCAGCCCGCGCGAAATGGTCGCAAAAAGCGCAAAAATGACCAATTTCCACTTTGTAACATTTTTAGTGACATATATTACTGTTTTAAACAATGTACAACATGTATATATATATCTGTAAACAACCCCAAAAAAAGTGTTTTAGGGTGTTGTGACCCTTTAAGCAACAAAATATTGTTTATTTTTGTTCAAACAAGTTCAACAGACCAGTGCAATATTGCCATTAAGTGTAGCAATAGGACATTTAGAAATATAGTAGCCTACATTTCAGACATTCAGGAACCCCATAGGTAGGTAGACCTTCTGTAAACTGTTTTTTTTTAAGTAAAACACAATACTTTCAAGTTGGTAAATCAGCGGTAAATGCCATCAGGTGCATGATTTCACATTGAGCTGTATATACTACACCCAGCCGTTGTTCACTGACGAGCTGATAATGAACATGGCTTTACGCAGCTCATCAGTGAACAACAGCTGTGTGTAGTATATACGGCTCAATGTGAAATCACCCACCTGATGGCATTTACCGCTGATTACAGGAATGTATGTATAATCAGTATGATCGGTCCGCCGAAACTCATCCAGTGAGAAACGTTCCGCGGTGCAAAAATAAGTGCGATTAAAATGTGTTAAAATAAATGTACTGCGTTATTTTTGTGTAATTAATTCATCTAAATGAACACATTAAACGTATAATTATCCAAACACTTATAATGACTAAAGAAAAGGAAGGAAAGGACAAGACGTGTGTTTTCATTAGTTTCAGGCATTTGTGTCATGTTTTGTAAAAAGAGTCTCAGGTTTGAGAAGTGCTTGGTATTTTGCAGGTGATGATGAGAGGCAGCTGGAGATAGACAGGGAAAGAGAGCAAACAGAGACAGAAGAGGACAGAGAGCACAGGATACCTGATGAAAGAGAGCAGGAGAGAGCGGCGCTTGAGCGAGAGGCAGCCAGAGATCTGACAACATCAGTCTCCTTAGATCTGTACGTTTAGACAGTCACACTCAGACTTAAGCTTTCAGTCAACAAGCGATACTACAAATGGAGAACTTTGAAGGTTGAAGGCTTAAAAGTCCCAGTGAAAATCTCTTTTTCTAGTGTTTACCTTGGCTGGATCCCTGTTGAAAACCAGCATATGCTGCTTAGGTATCTTTTGAAGCACGGATGCAGGTTTGAGCCGGTTTAAGCTGGTCTTGTGCTGGTCCTAAGCTACTAGCTCCTGCTCAGGAACAGCTTAGGACCAGCACATAACCAGCTTATACCAGCTCAAGATCAGCTAAATACCAGCTTAAACCAGCAGCCGTGCTTCAAAACATACACAACCATTTTTTAAACAGGGATGATTAATCATATTTTAACAGTAATAAAGATTTCTGCTGTTCTTTATTAATTAAGCATTATCACATGCAATATTGACTAGCTGCTAATATGTATGCTTTATTAATTGGACAATTAATTTATTAATAAATGTGTGTGTACGGTGTATATTTATTGTTTATTTATAAATACAAACATATGCATGTATATATTTAAGAAAGATATCTATATTATTTGCATATTTTAATTAAAATTGAAAACAATAATATACATTTATAGAATTATAATTATAAATAATATAAATACATACATGTTAATACATTTAAATGTTTTGTAAAATATATACTGTATATATGTATATTTATACACAGTGCACACACATGTATTACATAAACAACAACTTTTGGATCCAAGTAAGTCATGGCAACCTTTGTTTTATGAACAATGAAGAAGTTATATGAAATGAGTTAGATTTTTTAAAGTTGTTTTAATGTAATTTAAGTTAAAAAGACCCAAGTAGAGACAATCAAGTAAGGCAGCGGCTGAACTAAAATACAATAGATGAAAATGTTCTGCTGTAAAGCCTTCAAAAGCTTTCTTGCTTGGGTTGCCAGATGTCAAGTGCTTAAATCCCCCAATCAGTCTCTACTTAGAGACTTTGATGATTTGTAACGCTGGCAAACATGTATACTAGAGCTACAAAGCTGCAAGAAAACCTTCTCAGTGAGAAACTAACAAATCCAAACATGAATTTAGATTGTGATGTATGTTATGATTATCCAGGGCACAGGTCACTGGCGCATCAAGCCAGGAGGCTGTCCTGCTGCCTGAGGAGGACCTGGGACTGCCCATGGAAATGCCTGTGTTAGAAGAAAGAGAAAAGACCCCGGTATCTGTTTCTATACCAATACCGTCCCCTCCGCCCGGCGAAGAGGAGAAAATGGGTGTTGAACCCAGAGAAGAGAGGGCAGTGAGAGAGCGGAGCCCTGATCTCGAGGTGTGTTATGTTTTGAGATCAGTCTTCATTCTGCATCAAAGACATATTTGTCGTCAAGCTCCGTGTGTCCCTCTGTCAGCCTGCTGCAGTGAGCCCTGAATCCCCTACAGAGCAGAGGAAGAGGAGGAGACAGCTGCTCTTCATCGACAAAAACACTCAGATCTCGCAAGAGGAAATGAGGGCCCGGATTGATGACGTGGAGACTGAGACCAGGCCTTTGGTAAGTCTAGAAGGATTCACAGTCTTCAAGTTAGCATTGTTTCGTGTGTGAAAATGGTTGAATTGTTTTATTTCCTCCAAGGCATCACTTGTCAAACCACCGTTTGAGAAGAAGGGTGCTAAAGAACTGCTCGAGAACCCTTGCATGAGTAAGTTGGTCGTATTCCAGTCTGAATTCATAAGGAAAAATACATTTGTAATTTGCAAAGAGCCTTAAAAGAGTAAATAAATGCTGCTCTTTTTCATTTTCTCTAACTTTCTACTATCTGTTATATATCAGAGTACTTAAAAATAGCACTGAATAATTTAATAATGCAAAAAAAACTGACTTAAAAAAAAGTAATGGAGTAGTGGCTGATGGAAATTCAGCTTTGCATCGCTGAAATAAATTATGATTTAAAGTGTATTGAAATAGAAACCATTATTTTATGTTGTAACAACATTTTGCAAGATTACAGTTTTTTGCTGGATTTTTAATCAAATAATTACAGCCCTGATGAAATAAAAGTTTAATTTTCAAGTTATTATTTCCATAATATTCACTGAAGCGTCTTGTGCTTTACCCCTTCATACAGTCCAGAGTTAAAGCTAAAGGTCATGTTATTGACAGTGAAGTGTTATGCTTACATAGGCCTTCCGCCTGAAATCCTGGCGCTATGGAAACAATCGGCGGTCCTGAGGCCCATCCCACCGTCCCGGCAGCGCAGGGAGGTTCCTGTAGCTGAGGAGACACCAGAGAGAGAGCAAGAGAGACCAGAACCAGGACAGAGAGAGGAGGAGAGAGAGCTCAGCTCAAAAGAGGTTAGCATTCATGTCCCACTGAGAAATAACTAGTCCCATACAGACATGATTAATGCCATCAAGATCAACAAACTAAACCTTTTTGACCCCAAATGTTCACTTGAAGTCCCCCTGAGATTTTATGGTCATGTTTGTATAACATGTATGCATATTTGAATGTTCCCAATGTTTGGTTGTCTGCTGTTGGTTAATGGTCACATGACATGCAGGCAAACAAATACATAATTTGTGGTAGGTATTTTATTAAGTACGATCATAAAGTGTGACCAAAAATTGTAAATACACTCAAAAAAATAGGCATACATTAAGGATTTATGAATTGCATATAAAATGATTTTTTTTTAGTCATACATGAATGAAATAGGCAAGATTTCTCGATTAGTACCAATAAACAGAATATGTTTTTTAATACACAATCAAATATTTATATGTGTCAGCAATAACTCCAGCTGACTATTGCCCTATTTTGACCATGTTCTTCCTTATTTAACTGAATAACTTTTCAACATGAACAGATTTATGATGATTTAAAACATTTTATATAAATGCATTCGGAAATTACTTCAATGAAATCAAATAGATGCTAATAAACAATAGCATATTTTAAGGACAGAAATCTTACCACTTTTATGTATGAATGACAAATGTGCATCACATTAGCTTTATTAGTTTATGTTAAAACTGTGTAACCCAAATAGATTTGTATATGCAATTCGAACATAAAACCTTACATTTAGGCCTAAATACTGATCTTATTGTCCTACATCCTTACTACTGTAGATTCCCAGAGAAATGTTGGAGTCTGGCCTCTTCCAGCAAGAAACACCAGGTTACACAAACCTCAGCACATACTGTAGAATAACGTTTTTTGAAGGAAGGGAAATAAAGAGAATATCGATTTTATATACTGGATGTTCATGTTTCCATGAATTTGCAGCCTCTCTGGTGGTTTTGGAGACGACAGACAAGGATTTCTCTCCACTGGAGACTCCTGAAATAAGACGGTGAGAGGAGAGATGCTAAAAGAGAGTCAGACTGGTTTGACACTTCACATTCAGCTGCATAATTAAGTGCCTCTGAATAATGACTTTGTATGTGTGTGCTGTCATGGGCTCAGATCCCCTGTTCCAGAAATTCAGTTCGGTCTTGAGGGCATCCCAGAAGAGAGGGTCCCAGAGATGGAGGATATTACAATAGATATCGAGAAACAATTAAGGTACTGCTGGAAAACGCTTATTTTTCATGTCATTGTCGATATAAAACTTTTTCTTTATACACTACTGTTAGGGGTGTGACGAGACGTGTACTTATCCCACGAGAGTGAGACGAGATTTTTAGACTTTTTAAAATAAATCCTCAATGATAAAACATATACGGAAAAATAGTATTTTATTCAGCAAAAACATTCCAAAAATGTAGGTGCATTTTAAAATCAACTTTTTAAAAAGTTTGAATGACTTATGTGTGAATCTGTATCTGCAGAATATTTTGCCACAAGCTGACAGGCAAGTAATTGCACAAAAATTATAAACAATAAAAAATAAAATAAAAACAAATAACACAAATATCCCTTTAAAAGCCGCGTAAGGCGGGCCCAATAGTTCTGAAACAAAGTTGTCTACAGCAAACTCCGCGCCAGCTTAAAGGCCGAAGTGTCGTCTGCATTGCGTCGTTTTCATCATCAGGAGGGTCTGGCGGACGCCCGCGCACCCTTTCCGCGTGCAGGCAATTTTTCAAGTCCGTGTACAACAGTGTATGCGCGAGAAGAGCGCTGAAGGAGTGCCGCTCAAGTAGGTAGCATTGCGCATGTGTCAAGCTCGTCCATGCGGAACGCGCAAAGTGAAGCACAAGCGACCACTGAAAACCACTTGGAATTTGTGTCAGCACGTCATAAATAGAACGCGGCAGCAGTTTCCCGTCTGAGATTTGTTGCGCCGCATCATACCACTATCGCGAGGATATCGTCACACCCCTAACTACTGAGTTGAGCTTTATACAATGCAGATTTTTTTTTCAAAGCAGCTTCACAGTAATAAACAGGACAATAACTGTATTTATGTTGGAAAGTTCTTTATTTATGAAACAAATACATTTTCAGTAAATCAGCTTTAAAATTATCTGGAATTAATTTCTCTGGTATCGATGGCTAAATTAAATTGTATTCATTATATAAAGCCCATATCCCAACTGAAATTAAACACTATTTAATAGCACTTTATTAAATGCTTAACAAAAATACATTTTAAGACCCTATGAAATACATTTATGACCCTGAACCACAAAGCTAGTCTTAAGGGTAAATTTTGAATTTTGAAAGATTGACATATTTTACATTTATACATTTAAAGCTGAACCAATAAGCTTTCCGTTAATGTATGGTTTGTTAGGACTGGACAATATTTGGCTGAGAACTATTTTAAAATCTAGAATCTGATGGTGCAAAAAAGTCTAAATATTGAGGAAATTCTTAGTGGAACATGATCTTAAAAAGAATACAAACCAATACAATGTTAGAACAAGCCCCTTCAATTTTCGACAAAGTGCTACACATCAGTGGTTTACTTTTAAAATTCAAATATGACAGAAACCATTGTATTTCTTAGAAAATAAAGTATTAATAATAATGAAAATTTGATCTAATGTAATTTAATTTACTGTACAATAGTAATATATTTATGTCACAATTTCTTTAAGTTAAACCAAACTTTTATTTGGGTTTCTGTGAAGCCCTTTAAATTTATATATGTATGTTTTTTCCTGCTTTGTGGAAATCATAGGATCATAAAAACACTTTTTTTAGTATTTAACATTTATTGCTTTGTCCATTTCAGTATCATGTGACTACAGACAAATGTATTATCTAATTCATTCTTTCTCTAATGTGTGTATATATACTCTACCGTTCAAAAGTTTTAGAACAGTAAGATATTTAATGGTTTAAAGATGTTTCTTCTGCTCATCAAGGCTGCATTTATTAGATTAAAAATCCAGAAAA